>CM042378.1:33645201-33670201 GCA_023634145.1 Thymallus thymallus | reverse complement strand
ACACATGTGGAGGTTGCTGTGGGTTGTCAAGCAGCAGGTGTGACAATAGAGGAGTTGTGATATTGCGAGGGGTGAAAGTGAGTGAAGAGGCGAAAGATAAACAGAGATGAATAATTGTAGCCATAAACATTTAATTAATAACAGCAACACACAAAGACAAAATACACAAGGTTAAATAATGACTACCATCTTCCCCCGACCGCCGGTTTGTCAGGCTCTGGCCATAGAGAAGCCTATTGCTTCTCTATGTAGCCATGGTCAGAGTCTGACAGGTCTATTATTTCTGTATCTGGTGGTGGTTTGTGTTGGATCCCTAATTAGAGGCAGCTGCAGTGCATTGTCTCTAATTAGGGATCCTACATATGTTTGTCTGTTCCACACTGGGGTGTGGGTCGGTAATTCTCCAGTCACGGTGAAAAGTACGTGTGCTACGTTACGTTACGTTTGTAGATCGTGTTTGTTTGTTTTTGCTAGTTTTTTTGTTGAATATTTTCAGTAAATAAAAATGTTGAACTACAATCCCTGCGCTGCGTCTTGGTCGCTCCATGCACCCAACCGTGACAGACCTTGGGCTGTGTATGTGCCCTGTCGTGACACGGTTAGAGCGCCGGCGAGGATGATCGCTGGAGAGGAGGAGGGCCCGTCGCTCTGCGCGGGGCATTCGTTACAGGGGTTCCAGAGCTTTAGCAAGCTCACAATAGATGAGCTGCTAAAACGAATAAGGGCTTGAAGGGTCTGGCATTGAAAGCCAGTCTGTTCTTACCTCACATCACACAGTATGTCCGTTCTTATTGTACCTTATGGTACCTCACCCCACAATAGACACAGTATGACTAATCTCACAAAATAATGTTTTTCCAAGCTACTGATAAACAGCCATGGCAGTCAGATCTGTTGTCGTAGTACGGTGAAAAACAATAACAATGTAACCTAACAATAACAATGTAACCTAACAATAACAATGTAACCTAACAATAACAATGTAACATAACAATGTAACATAACAATGTAACCTAACAATAACAATGTAACCTAACAATAACAATGTAACCTAACAATAACAATGTAACCTAACAATAACAATGTAACCTAACAATAACAATGTAACCTAACAATAACAATGTAACCTAACAATAACAATGTAACCTAACAATAACAATGTAACCTAACTTTATTGATCCACGAAGGGAAATTACTTTATCGAGCAGCTACGAACAACACAGGACAGGTGAAAATTGCCATAACAAATTATACAAAAGACAGATACACGAGACATGATACATAGTGCGGCAGTATGAAAAAGTATAAAGATACAAGAAGTCTGGAGTGTAAAAAGCTATAGAAAGGCATTGCATAGTATGAGTGAATGACTGAATATGTACACTATACATTGAAGAAATTACAATTATTGCAAGTTGATTTAAATAAACTATACACGTTGATGGCAGAAAAAGATACTTAAATAAAAAGTGCGTATGATATAAATGAGGGTAATAATAGTTTACTCAATATACAGTCTGGTTAAATGAACAGGTAAATTCATATTTGCATGGTTAAATTAACTGTACAGGTAAACGACAGGAAGAGATACTTAAATAGCTAAATGTGCTTATGATATAATTTAGGGTAATAATAATAATTCCCTTAATGAGTTCAGAGTGAATGAGTGATTACAGACCAGAAGGTTACTCACGGATGTCTGAGTGTCCCTATCTAAACCCAGCACGTCTCAACAGGCATGCCACACGGTTGGTCGGCGTCAGGGACCAGAGACACCTTGGGACCCTCAGACTTCAAGGGCCCCGGACCAAACCAGCCAGTCAGCAGGATGGATGGCTGGCAGGCTAACAGTGGGGTTTGTCCCAAATGGCACCCTATTCCCTATTTATTTAACCTTTATTTAACTAGGCAAGTCAGTTAAGTACAAATTCTTATTTACAATGACGGCCTACAATGATGGACAACACTGGGCCAATTGTGAGCCGCCCTATGGGACTCCCAATCACGGACGGTTGTGATACAGTCTGGATTCGAACCAGGTTGTCTGTAGTGACGCCTCTAACACTGAGATGTAGTGTCTTAAACCACTGCGACACTTGGGAGCACTATATAGTGTACTAATTTTGACAAGGGACAATACGTGCCATTTGGGACACGGTCAGAGTTGTCCCCCCTACAGTAGCTCTCATGTTAAGAAGAGCAAGACAGGATAGCTGCAGGGCGACCATTCTTGGTGCTCTAACAGGAAAATGTAGTAATTGCTGTCTAACAGTATCCTCTCCTCTCCTCTCCTCTCCTCTCCTCTCCTCTCCTCTCCTCTACTCTCCTCTCCTCTCCTCTCCTCTCCTCTCCTCTCCTCTCCTCTCCTCTCCTCTCCTCTCCTCTCCTCTCCTCTCCTCTCCTCTCCCCTCCCCTCCCCTCCCCTCCCCTCCTCTCCTCTCCTCTCCTCTCCTCTCCTCTCCCTTCATAGTTTCAGCAAAAAGTCATCATCACAATCTTCTTGTCTCTTCATCATCGTTATTTGTGTAATGATGGCACCTCCCTCCCTCCCTCCCTCCCTCCCTCCCTCCCTCCCTCTCTACCCACCTCCATACCTCCCTCCCTCCCTCTCTACCCTATCCACCACCCTCCCTCCCTCCCTCCCTCCCTCCTTCCTTCCTTCCCTCCTTCCCTCCTTCCTTCCTCCCTCCCTCCCTCCCTCCCTCCCTCCCTCCCTCCCTCCCTCCCTCCCTCCCTCCCTATCCTATCTAACCCTCTCCACAGTAGCACCATATGTCATAGGGACTGTACCCTCTACCAACACACAGTGGGCCACCGACAATCAGCTTAGACTAAGCACTGGGCCGGAATCCCGCCAAGCCCGATTCACCGCAATTAAACAGGAGAGACAGCCTGCTAATTCAGGGGTGTATGTTCAGCTAACGGTCACTTGCACACAAACACACACAAACACACACACATACACACACACATATACATACATACACACATTCCTTCACAACCACACAAACAAAGGCTTTTTGTCCCAGGGCATGTGCAATCCAGAAGTCACAGAGGCTGAGGCGCCGGACTGCAGCTCTGGATTGCAGACCAGACTGGGGCCTCTGGTGGCTTCTGTTAATCTTCAACAGAGAAGATTAGTGGAGGTAGAGTACGACAATGGGATACTGTTGTTGTGGACAACCCCATAATACGCCTGCTTTTATCCCTTCCTGGGTAACAGTACTGTATGGGGAGCTCAGTGGTTCTGGGTAACAGTACTGTAGATATGGGGAGCTCAGTGGTTCTGGGTGACAGTAACAGTACTGTAGATATGAGGAGCTCAATGGTTCTGGGTGACAGTACTGTAGATATGGGGAGCTCAGTGGTTCTGGGTACCAATACTGTAGATTTGGGGAGCTCAGTGGTTCTGGGTGACAGTAACAGTACTGTAGATATAAGGAGCTCAGTGTTTCTGGGTGACAGTAACAGTACTGTAGATATAAGGAGCTCAGTGGTTCTGGGTGACAGTAACAGTACTGTAGATAGTGATCTTTGAGAGTGAGACAGCCTGTTGTTTGATCGTACTACTGTAGATGGCTTTAACACAGGGTACATCATCAGTACAGTAGGCTACACCCTACCTCCCCAGGTTTGATCGTACTACTGTAGATGGCTTTAACACAGGGTACATCAGCAGTACAGTAGGCTACACCCTACCTCCCCGGGATTTGATGCAACACAATAGTATACAATAGTTTGATAGAATAGACATCCATCAAGCTAGATATCTCACAACACCTCCATCTTTGCCCCACACCTCCATCTCCCCACACCTCCTTCTTGGCCCCACACCTCCATCTCCCCACACCTCCATCCTGGCCCAACGCCTCCATCTTGGCCCTACACCTCCATCTCCCCACACCTCCATCCTAGCCCAACACCTCCATCTTGGCCCCACACCTCCATCTCCCCACACCTCCATCCTGGCCTAACACCGCCATCTCCCCACACCTCCATCTTGGCCTAACACCTCCACCCTGGCCCCACACCTCCGTCTCCCCACACCTCCATCTTGGCCCCACACCTCCATCTCCCCACACTCCATCCTGGCCTAACACCTCCATCTCCCTACCCCTCCATCCTGGCCTAACACCTCCATCTCCCTACACCTCTATCTGGCCCAACACCTCCATCTCGCTACCCTTCCATCCTGGCCCCACACATACTTAACTTACAATGTAAAGCACTTTGGAACATTGCAATCAGTTCAGTCAGCAGATTATCTGCTGGACCTCCCACTCAACTGAAACAGTGGAATGGCCTGTGTAAGATATGTTAATTGTATAGTATTTTCATATTTTATTATACACTTTTCATGTTAATTATTTCTCACAAAAACAAGCGTATCTATGTGAAATGTCTAAGACACTGCATCTCAGTGCATGAGGCGTCACTACAGACAACCTGGTTCGAATCCAGACTGTATCACAACAGGCCGTGATTGGGAGTCATAGGGTGGCGCACAATTGGCCCAGCGTTGTTTGGCCGGTGTAGGCCGTCATTGTAAATAAGAATGTGTTCTTAACTGACTTGCCTATATATATATATCAAAAATTAAATAATAACAATACAAAAATATATATATATATATAGTACTGAAAGTACTGCCAATTATTTATTTTCAAAGCCTTTTACATTTAATTCAGTTTGTATCTTTCTAACTTTGCCACCCGTGGAAACAACTTTGAAGACGACCACCACAACATGTAAAATCCTAAAAGTTGCTCAGAGAAAGCTGCACCACTGTGGCAATAGGGTGCCATTTAGAACACAGACGTGATGCATTTAGTCTCTAATTGGCCCTGAGACGTTCCTGTATTTCCTCCCCACTCTGTTCTATCCCCAGGGAGCCCTGGGTCATGGCTGGTGCCTATTTGGCGAAACCTGAGCCCAATCAAGGTCTTAGACTCTCATAGACTCTCAGCCATAAAGACCTGGCCTTCGTCCCAAATGGAACCTTATTTCCTATATAGTGCACTGCTTTTGACCAGGACCCATAGGGTATTATGCACTATATAGGGAATAGGGTAACATTTGGGACGCAGCCCTGCTGATTGTGCCCTGTCAGAGGACTCAGCCTTTGAAAGCTGTTGGTGGATGCTTTCCTTTCTGAGGAGAAAGCGATAGCTTTAGTGTTAGTGAAAAGCCCCCAGTCAGTCAGTAGGCTACAGTACAGTCATTAGAGTTGACCGTCGTGCCACTAATCATGTTCGAGACGCTAATGTTGCAGTATCCAATATCTCCATATAATGGAGGGTTGGTGGGTCTCCATAGAATGGTGTTTTTCCGCTGTAGGCTCTGTGGTGGTGCAGTGACCCACACTGTACTACCATCACCCACATAAAGACGGAATAGTTTCCTATCCAGGGTCCAAACTGTGTTGTCTCTCTGCATAATGATCAAGGGGAATGCAGTGATGTGACACAGTCAGTGGGATTTTTTAGCCTTGCTAGCCTCTAGGCTATAGCTCTCCTACCTTCCCCCATTAATGTTCCTCTTCAAGAAGCTAGACAGAAGAGAGAGAGAGAGAGAGAGAGAGAGAGAGAGAGAGAGAGAGAGATAGTGATGGATGTGATGGATGATTTGAAGGGAGGCTTGAGGCCTGGCATCATCTGAACTTTGACTGAACCCCTTCTAAGAATGAAAGGGGAGAGAGTGAGAGACAGAGAGAGAGAGAGAGAGTGAGAGACAGAGAGAGACATAAATACAAAAATACAATTACATTACCTATTGATGTCCAGAGGCTAGCTGTTTCTGTTAGGGCTGTCTTCACGGATACCAAACAGGATGTAGGTCAGGGCCGGCCCTGGACGTTCTGCCTGCCCTAGGTAAGACACTTGAGGCGGGAACTGCAGCAACGCTATGAGCTGGCAGCTGGTGGCTGGAGCGCCGCCGGCGGTGTAGTAGCCGATCAGGGGCTCCGGAGGACGGCAGCCAATTGTCAAAATGTCGCCCCAAATTCAAGTGTTGCCCCAAATTCAAGTGTTGCCATAGGCGATCGCCTAATCTTGCCTAATGGGATGGCCGGCCCTGATGTAGGTAATGTGGAGAGACAAAAAGAGAGAAAGCCAATATAACGACAACATGACACAACACCGTAGGGGGTATGAGGTGGTGCCAGAGACTAGTGAGGCTTGTCTATATTTTCAGACAAGAGTATAAATTCTGGTACAGTGAACTGATGACATCATGACACACAGCACCACAGAGGAAGAGGCCAAGGTGTGAGACACTGATGACGCTATTTTATATAGCTAGTGAAGTTATTTCATTAATAATATAGCTAGTGAAGTTATTTTCAGTCCAGCGTGTGTTCCCTGCAAACAGGGCCCTGCCTCTGACTCATTGCTGTGAGTGTGCAGTGTGCAGCAATAGACACACACAAACACACACAAACACACACAAACTGTGAGTTTGCAGTAGTGTTAGTTAGATACTGTAAATAGATAAATTATAGTTTAGAGATAGTTAGATAAATAGCAGATGGCAAACAGCTTGCGGTACAGAAATATCCCCTCATCAGATTATGCCATTCGCTGTTTGATTTATTTTAAAACAGGAGCGCCGTATCTGGAGACAGGCAGGCAGGCAGGCAGGCAGGCAGGCAGGCAGGCAGGCAGGCAGGCAGGCAGGCAGGCAGGCAGGCAGGCAGACAGACAGACAGACAGACAGACAGACAGACAGACAGACAGACAGACAGACAGACAGACAGACAGACAGACAGACAGACAGAGACAGACAGACAGACAGGCTGCAATCGTGATCACAACAAACTAGCGACACTGTTCTGTTCTGTCAGACGGACATTAATATGGCATGTGTATATTTGCCTAACCATGGTGACAGATAGGACAACATACATCATTTTCAGAATATAAATGAGCACAGAGATCTGTAGGAAAACATGCACTTTGTACTTACAAGTTAATCATTTAGATTAACTTGCAAGCCCTAGCCAACATTGCAGTATTCAATATCAAAAAGTATAACTAATAAGAAAAACAGAAAAACAACATGAGAATTAAGAAATAAGAGAGGAAGCTACATGTACTGTACACAGGGTCAATTTACAACGTACAGGGTACTGGAGTGTTGAGGTAGATATGTAGGCAGGGATACTGGAGTATTGAGGTAGATATGTAGGCAGGGATACTGGAGTATTGAGGTAGATATGTAGGCAGGGATACTGGAGTATTGAGGTAGATATGTAGAAAGGGATACTGGAGTATTGAGGTAGATATGTAGGCAGGGATACTGGAGTATTGAGGTAGATATGTAGGCATGAATTAGGAGAAAGTGACTGGTAGCAGGATAATTAATAATAATAATAATAATAATAATAACAGTAAACAGTATGGCTGTCACGACTCCCTCCGAAGTCGTCCCCTTTCCGTGTTTGGGCGGCGTTCTGCGGTCGACGTCACCGGCCTTCTAGCCACTGCCGCTCCACTTATCATGTTGCATTTGTTTTGTCTTGTCCCCTTCACACCTGGTTTAGATTCCCTCATTATTGTCTATATACACGTATATACCCTCTGTTCCCCCATGTCCTTTGTGTGTGATTGTTCATGTCAGAGTTGGATATATACATCATTGTTCTGGTTTGTTCCCAGGCCTATTTTGATGCCTATTATATTGGTTATTGTCACCTCACACTTGGGAGTTCTCTATCATTAAACTACACTCCCGTTGGAACCACTCTCCTGCGCCTGACTCATTCACACCCATCACACCTGACAATGGCAGAAGCATAAGTGGAGAGTATGTGCGTGGTGTGTGTGTGTGTGTGTGTGTGTGTGTGGGTGGTGGTGTGTGTGTGTGTGTGTGTACGGTGCCTTCGGAAAGTATTCAGACCCCTTGACTATTTCCACATTTACATAAGTATATTTGGAGAGTTTCTCCCATTCTTCTCTGCAGATCCTCTCAAGCTCTGTCAGGTTGGATGGGGAGCGTCGCTGCACAGCTATTTTCAGGTCTCTCCAGAGATGTTCGATCGGGTTCAAGTCTGGGCTCTGGCTGGGATACTCAAGGACATTCAGAGACTTGTCCCAAAGCCACTCCTGTGTTGACTTGGCTGTGTACTTAGAGTCGTTGTCCTTTTGGTGACACGCATTTCAGGGCGAGTGCGGGGAGCCGGTATTGGGAGTACTGGAGAGGCGCACTGGAGGCCTGGTGCGTGGAGCCGGCACAGGTTGCACCGGACTGGAGAGGCGCACTGGAGGCCTGGTGCGTGGAGCCGGCACAGGTTGCACCGGACTGGTGACACGTACTTCAGGGCGAGTGCAGGGAGCCGGCCCAGGGCGTACCGGACTGGAGAGGCGCACTGGAGACTCGGCGTGGAAGGCTGGCACCGAACGACCCGGACTGGGGATGCACACTGTGGGCACCATCAACGCCAACTCCGTATTCTCGCTCTTGACCTCCTCCCAATTCTGCCTGCATAGCTCCAGAATACTCTTGTAGACTCCTGCCAGGTATTGCTCCTCTTCTCCCGAATTAGTCCCCCATCGGTGCTCCTCCTCTTCACGACCACGCATGGAGAGTGGTATTGGCGCTTCCTCTTCTCGGCCAGACCACCCCCATAGCCCCCCCCAAAAAAATTATCTTGGGGTTGCCTTCGGGCTGCTCAACGTCGTGAGCCCCGATGACGACGCTGTCCTCCTCGCTCCTCTCCTAGCTCCTTCTCTCCAGTAGAGCGCTGCTTGGTCTCGGTATGGTGGTTCATTCTGTCACGATGCGGTGTGTAGGCAGACCAAGGCGCAGAGCAGTTGTAGTTTAACATATTAGTTTATTAAGTGAACTATATGCAAAACAACAAAACAATATCTAGTACTTACAGGTACGTATTGTGCAGCACAAACACTCCATCTACATCAATGACATTATATAATAATAACGCTTAGCAGCTGCCTCTAATTGGGGACCCAACACAAAACACCATAGACATAGAAATACTAGATCTGTCAGGCTCTGACCATGGCTAAATAGAGAAGCCAAAGGCTTCCCTATGGCCAGAGCCTGACAGTCACTTCTTCTTTAGTGATCATATAGTTCAGAGTTCATACAATTTTGCCATAATCAGCTCACGCGTTATTCTGGCTGGTCTAGTCGAAATTCACCATTTCAAACGTGGTGATCGTCACCTCCACGCTATCTGATCTCATGTAAATTTCGTTAGGTTGTAATTGAAATTAGCCCTTTTAAACGCATGGACAACAGTCCTAGCATCATCGGGAACTTTGAGGATGACTACCGTCAACTGGCTTTATACTGGGAAGGAGAAGGGCATGTTTAATAGTTCTCAACCAATGTCTGTTCACTTGGGCGTGGCCACTGACTGGGCAGAAGTTTACTATGCAGACAATTCTCTCCTTTAGAGGACTAAAATCACGTCTCACAAATAGTTTCATGTTGAATCAATATTTACATGTAAATCTGATAACTAGAATGTGTAGACATTCAAAGATACAATTTATGTTTGTCATATCATCGGTAATAACATCCCAGACAACAACTGATCTGACAACAACTGATCTGGCATCATGTTCTTTAAGTACCAACGGACACTTT
The DNA here is from genome assembly GCA_023634145.1 of Thymallus thymallus. Classification (NCBI taxonomy): domain Eukaryota; kingdom Metazoa; phylum Chordata; class Actinopteri; order Salmoniformes; family Salmonidae; genus Thymallus; species Thymallus thymallus. Next base: position 33,660,589 of record CM042378.1, on the reverse strand, counting down.
CAACTGGTTGGATTACATAAATATTGTTCATTGTCCAACCCCAAAATGTTACTGTATTGCAAAGTCTTTCTCTGTGGTAACATGTTGGTAGAGTGGTGAGAGAGGTTAGGTATTTATAGGGGGTCATAAACCTGTATGGGGAAGAGAGAGAAAGGGGGTTATGACCCAACCCCCCCAACAGGGCAAGTCATGACATAGCAAAGGGTCTGAATACTTATGTAAATAAGGAATTTCTGTTTGATGTTTTTATGGCCAACATTTTCTTAAACCTGTTTTCGCATTGTCATTATGGAGTAGGTGCAGTTCTTGACACAAACTGCTGCGCCTGGCACCTACTACCATACCCTGTTCAAAGGCACTTAAATATTGTGTCTTGCCATTCACCCTCTGAATGGCACACGTACACAATCCATGTCTCATTTTAGAAAGAAAGGGTCCAGATTATCTAGCCCAGCAGATTTGTAGGGGTCCAGATTTTGCAGCTCTTTCAGAACATCAGCTGTCTGGATTTGGGTGAAGGAGAAGCGTGGGGGGGGGGGGGGGGGTGGCTTGGGCAAGTTGCTGCGGGGGATGCAGAGCTGTTGGCCAGGGTGGGGGTAGCCAGGTGGAAAGCATGGCCAGCTGTAGCAAAATGCTTATTGAAAACCCTCACAAACGCACAATTGAGCGTAACCTGTCAGGTTGTATCACCCCCTAGAATGGCAACTGCACCGCCCGCAACCGCAGGGCTCTCCAGAGGGCGGTGCGGTCTGCCCAACGCATCACCAGAGGCAGACTACCTGCCCTCCAGGACACCTACATCACCCGATGTCACAGGAAGGCCAAAAAGATCAAGGGCAACAACCACCCGAACCACTGCCTGTTCACCCCGCTGTCATCCAGAAGGCGAAGTCAGTACAGGTGCATCAAAGCTGGGACCGAGAGACTGAAATCACTAGTCACTTTAATAATGTTTACATATTTTTGCGTTACTCATCTCATATGTATATACTGTATTCTATTCTACTGTATTCTATTCTACTGTATTCTATACTACTGTATTCTGACATTGCTTGTCCTAATATTTATATATTTCTTAATTCCATTCTTTTACTTGTGTGAATTGTTAGATATTACTGCACTGTTGGATCTAGAAAAACAAACATTTCGCTAAACCCGCAATAACATCCGCTAAACTTGTTTGTGACCAAAATCAATTTGATTTGATTTGACATACTACACAAACTCACATCTACCTACGGACTTGATAGGCCGATCTGTGTTTGCACTATTGTACCACAGCATGCACAAACAGACACTCCCTGTCTCATGTTTGTCCCTGTATAGAGCCCTGCCAGCCCTGGTCTAAAGTAATGCCCTATGGAGGGAATAGGGTGCTATTTGTGACTCAGACTGAAACTGATGTCAGTGGATAATGAGCTCTCTATCAATGCAATGATTGGACCTAATTGTACCAGTAGGAAGAGGAATTGACCTAAGTGAGTGTGTTAATAATCTCTCCCATCCCTTATTGTCCACTGAGTAGGACTACTCCTTTCTGTCTCAGAACATTTCATGTTACATAGATCATCGACACTTCCTCAGATGGTAACCTTTAAGAACCTTATCCCAGTCACTCTGGGAACTCACCACTGTAAAATCACCAGGAATATCCACACCTCCACCCAAGGTCATACAGAAGATAGAGGAGAATAATCTGCTTGCCAAATGGCACCCTATTCACTATATAGTGCACTACTTTTGGCCAGGGCCCATAGGTCTCTGGTCAAAAGTAGTGCACTATTGGAAAGGAGAAAGTGCAAATAGTGTCTACTATCACGTTTCAGGTAAGACCCAGGCACAGACAATGTCGAAGTAACAAATGTTTATTAGTAGCACAGGGGAAGGCAAACGACAGGTCAAGGCAGGCAAACGACAGGTCAGGGCAGGCAAACGACAGGTCAGGGCAGGCAAACGACAGGTCAGGGCAGGCAAACGACAGGTCAAGGCAGGCAAAGGTCAGTTATCCAGACAGGGTTCAAAAGTTCCAGAACGGAAGGCAGTCTCAGCGTCAGAACAGGCAGGGGTCAATAATACAGAGGAGCGTGGCAAGGTACCGGACGGCAGGCAGGCAGGCTCAGGGTCAGAACAGGCAGGGGTCAATAATACAGAGGAGCGTGGCAAGGTACCGGACGGCAGGCAGGCAGGCTCAGCGTCAGAACAGGCAGGGGTCAATAATACAGAGGAGCGTGGCAAGGTACCGGACGGCAGGCAGGCAGGCAGGCTCAGGGTCAGAACAGGCAGGGGTCAATAATACAGAGGAGCGTGGCAAGGTACCAGACGGCAGGCAGGCAGGCTCAGGGTCAGAACAGGCAGGGGTCAATAATACAGCGGAGCGTGGCAAGGTACCGGACGGCAGGCAGGCAGGCAGGCTCAGCGTCAGAACAGGCAGGGGTCAATAATACAGAGTACTAAAAAAACAGGAACTTTAGAAAAGACAGGAGCAAGGGGAAAACGCTGGTAGGCTTGACGAAGCAAAACGATCTGGCAACAGACAAACAGAGAACACAGGTATAAATACACTGGGGATAATGAGGAAGATGGGTGACACCTGGAGGGGGGTGGAGACAATCACAAAGACAGGTGAAACAGATCAGGGTGTGACAGTCTATACTGCTGAACCCCTTACCTTGGTTCACTGTCAGTCTGTTATATCAGGCAGCAGCCAGTCTGTTGGATCAGGCAGCAGCCAGTCTGTTGGATCAGGCAGCAGCCAGTCTGTTGGATCAGGCAGCAGCCAGTCTGTTGGATCAGGCAGCAGCACAGCATCCAATCAGCAGCAAAGCAAATAAGGATTTACAATATTGACAATGACAATGACTCATCTGGCCCACTCAAGACTGGCCTCAGATAGGGGCTACCGTTCTCATACCAGACTGAAGTGAATAAAAACAATCAAATAGGGTCCTCAAATATGGGGACTTTACATTTTTGGCTTTATACTTTAGCATCAATCATGAATGACTCACGGTCAGGAGAGAAAGACAGAGGAGAGAGAGAGAGAGAGAGAGAGAGAGAGAGAGAGAGAGAGAGAGAGAAAACCCTGGCCACACCCTATATAGGCACCCCCATATCAGACCTATGCCCCTTCTGACAGCAGGACATTTGCCCAGGCCGTGAGCAGAGCAACAGGCCCAAGGCCACTATTATACCCGCCCAACACCATCCTGCGACCTAAGAGGTATGTATCAGATGCTCAACATGCTCTGCTCACACCTACTGTGATGGTCCGGGCCTAAACCACACAAAACAACACTAGACACTATGGAACACAACGCTTTTACTATCTCATAAGGTCTGAGGTCATCTGCCTTTGGCCTAAAGAGCAAGAACCCACTATAACCACACACACGCACTATAACCACACACACGCACTATAACCACACACACCCACTATAACCACACACACCCACTATAACCACACACACCCACTATAACCACACACACCCACTATAACCACACACACGCACTATAACCACACACACCCACTATAACCACACACACCCACTATAACCACACACACCCACTATAACCACACACACGCACTATAACCACACACACGCACTATAACCACACACACCCACTATAACCACACACACCCACTATAACCACACACACGCACTATAACCACACACACGCACTATAACCACACACACGCACTATAACCACACACACCCACTATAACCACACACACCCACTATAACCACACACACCCACTATAACCACACACACCCACTATAACCACACACACCCACTATAACCACACACACAGGTTGTCCCAGTACAGGTTGTCCCAGTGCAGGTTGTCCCAGTACAGGTTGTCCCAGTGCAGGTTGTCCCAGTACAGGTTGTCCCAGTACAGGTTGTCCCAGTACAGGTTGTCCCAGTGCAGGTTGTCCCAGTACAGGTTGTCCCAGTACAGGTTGTCCCAGTACAGGTTGTCCCAGTACAGGTTGTCCCAGTACAGGTTGTCCCAGTACAGGTTGTCCCAGTACAGGTTGTCCCAGTGCAGGTGTATATGTTTCTGTGTCCCTGACCCATACATACAGTATGTTTGGCTAACGTCCAAAGACCTCAAGGCTGCCGTGTGAGCTGGCTGGAATGCATTCACCCACCACGTGCTCGCACACACACAGACACACACACACACACAGACACACACACAGACACACACACACACACACACACACACACACACACACACAGACACACACACACACACACAGACACACACACAGACACACACACAAGCACACACACACACACTGGGCAAACACACACACACTGGACACACACTCACACACACTGGACACACTGGACACACACACTCACACACACACACACTGGACACACACACTGGACACACTGGACACACACTCACACACACACACACTGGACACACACACTGGACACACTGGACACACACACTGCACTGGCTCCATGAACGTCAATAGAGTTCAGTGGCTGCTTTATCCAATTGTATTCAATGAATGAATTGTATTCATTTTTTTTTTACATTCAATGAAAAGAAGAACTCAGCTGAATTATTCACAAGCAGACTAAAATGAAACAGCAACAGGATAAACATTGTACTACACATGTCCTGCCCTCCAGCTAACTCTGGCGTGTATAAAACATTGAGCTATTTTCCCACTCTCCAGAGCGGTATCTACAGTTTGTGTGTGTCAATGGAGGCTGCTGAGGGGGGGACGGCTCCTACCATGCAAGTATTCACTTATCTGTAAATATAACTGTATATTTACCTGTACAGCTAATTTAACCATGCAAAATATTCACTTACCTGTTCATTTGGCCAGTCTGTCTATTAAGTAAACTATTATTACCCTCGCTTATATCACTTGGCAGGGATGGATTCAGAACAGAACGGCTCCTTGGCAGGGATGGATTCAGAACAGAACGGCTCCTTGGCAGGGATGGTTTCCGAACAGAACGGCTCCTTGGCAGGGATGGATTCAGAACAGAACGGCTCTTTGGCAGGGATGGATTCAGAACAGAACGGCTCCTTGGCAGGGAAGGATTCAGAACAGAACGGCTCCTTGGCAGGGATGGATTCAGAACAGAACGGCTCCTTGGCAGGGATGGATTCAGAACAGAACGGCTCCTTGGCAGGGATTGATTCCGAACAGAACGGCTCCTTGGCAGGGATGGATTCAGAACAGAACGGCTCCTTGGCAGGGATGGATTCAGAACAGAACGGCTCTTTGGCCAAAGGAGATGGTGGTGGGCTTCAGGAGAACCAAGGCCCAACCGTGCAAATAGTAATAATTATGATGTGCAAATAGTATCTCTATTTGCACATCATAATTTGCACATCCTTCATTCCTGTGTTAATGATGATAATTATGTAATTTATTTCACCACTATAGTCTATTTATTGTCCTACCTCCTAACCTTACTGCATTTTTGCACTACATTTTGCACTCTGTATATAGATTTTCTATTGTGTTTTTGACTGTTTGTTTAATGTGTAACTCTGTGTTGTTTTTTGTCGCACTGCTTTGCTTTGTCTTGGCCAGGTCGCAGTTGCAAATGAGAACTTGTTCTCAACTGACCTACCTGGTTAAATAAAGGTGAAATAATTTTTTTTTTTTTAAACGACTGCAGTCCCTATACAGGGGATGGATGTGGAAATGGTTGGGTCCTGGGAGTCCATATGGACAGCAGGCTGGAATGGGCTGGTAACACTGTGGCCCTGTACAAAAAGGGCCAGAGCTGACTCTACTTTCTGAGGAGGCTCAGGTCCTTCAACATGTGCAGTAAACTACTGCATACTTTCTACCAGTCTGTGGTGCTTTTTGGCAGTGGTGTGCTGCGCCAACATAAAGGCTGGTGATGCTTCTTGGGTAAATAAGCTGATCAGGAAGGCTAGCTCTGTTCTGGGGATTAACCTTGATACTCTAGAGGAGGTGGCGGAGAGAAGGATCCTGGCCAAACTGCTGGCCATCATGGACAACGTCACCCACCCTCTGCATGCCATGGTTATGATGCAGAGGAGCATCTTCAGTCACAGACTGATCCCACCACGGTATGCCAGAGAGCGCTACAGGAGGTCCTTCCTGCCGGCGGCTATTAGACTATTTAATGCCTCACCGGGGTGCCGTGCCGTCGGCAACATAGACCTGGAACTGTTGGGGTGTTAGGACCTAGTTTAACAATTAGGCATCCATCCATCAGTAACTTTATGGTCTGTAATCACTCATTCATTCAGCACTCATTAATTCAGGACTGTATATACATATTCATATACAGTTGTTATATCATATCACATGCAATATTGTAAGTAATTATTGGACTGAACTTACTTAGTCATTCACTCAGGACTGTATATTAGTATCCTGTCAGTAGTATCTTTTTTCATTGCATATAGTATATTGAATGTACAATACGTGTATTTATCTGTAATTAAACCCTGTACTAGGGACTGTATTTTAAGGGAATTATTAGTATTATTACCCTAAATTATATCATACACACATTTAGCTATTTATGTATCTCTTCCTGTCATTTACCTGTACAGTTAATTTAACCATGCAAATCTATCTATCTATCTGTCTATCTATCTGTCTATCTGTCTATCTGTCTATCTGTCTATCTGTCTATCTGTCTATCTATCTATCTATCTATCTATCTATCTATCTATCTATCTATCTATCTATCTATCTATCTATCTATCTATCTATCTATCTATCTATCTATCTATCTATCTATCTATCTATCTATCTATCTATCTATCTATCTATCTATCCATCCATCCATCCATCCATCCATCCATCCATCCATCCATCCATCCATCCATCCATCCATCCATCCATCCATCCATCCATCCATCCATCCATCCATCCATCCATCCATCCATCCATCCATCCATCCATCCATCCATCCATCCATCCATCCATCCATCCATCCATCCATCCATCTATCTATCTATCTATACTAATAGAGACATTACACCATATTTTTTATTGACAACACTATTGTTTTTGTATTGACAACACAATTTGTTTTTAATTGACAACAGTTAGTGAACAATTACTCCATAATGCCTAGCTGTATTCACCAGCATTAACCAGATGGCTGAGAAGAGAAAGTCATCCAAAAGCTTCTAACAGGGTGGTTATTGATAACGTTGGTCAAATAAGAGTAGCTCTCTGCTGCCACCTGGTGTTTAATGTATTATAACAAATTTAACAGCCTAAACACAGCACTGTATATATACTCTGGTTAAAAAACTAACACAATCGAAAGGTTCTACAGTATGAACCTTTGGTAATGACCCAAGTTGGTATTATAAACCGGGTAGTTTGATTCCTGGATGCTTATTGGCTGAAAGCCGTGGTATATTAAACTCATGCTACATCAGACATACCACAGGTATGATGCAAAACTACTTGTTTACTGTTCTATGTATGCTGGTAACCAGTTTATAATAGCAATAAGGCACCTCAGGGTTGCGTCGTGCAAATAATATAATATACACCTGTATTTGGGGTATATTGGCCATATACCACACCACCACGGGCCTTATTGCTTAACTATACTATTTTGTGTTGTTAATAAAATATAGTTGGCATACATTTCACCCCAGCAGGTGAAACACGTCTTCTACTATATAGAGTATTATATACAGTGCCTTCGGAAAGCATTCAGACCCCTTGACTTTTTCCACATTTTGTTACGTTACAGCCTTATTCTAAAATTGATTAAATAGTTTTTTCCCCTAATCAATCTACACACAATACGCCATAATGACAAAGCAAAAACAGGTTTTTAGAAATGTTTGCTCTGGAGCAGGTTTTCATCAGGGATCTCTCTGTACTTTGCTCCGTTCATCATTCCCCTCAATCCTGACTGGTCTCCCAGTCCCTGCCGCTGAAAAACATCCCCACAGCACGATGCTGCCACCACCATGCTTCACCATAAGGATGGTGCCAGAATTCCTCCGGACGTGATTCTTGGCATTCAGGATAAAGAGTTCAATCTTGGTTTCATTAGACCAGAGAATCTTGTTTCTCATGGTCTGAGAGTCCGTTAGGTGCCTTTTGGCAAACACCAAGTGGCCCGTCATGTGGCTTTTACTGTGGAGCGGCTTCCATCTGGCCACTCTACCATAAAGGCCTGATTGATGGAGTGCTGCAGAGATGGTTGTCCTTCTGGAAGGTTCTCCCATCTCCACAGAGGAACTCTAAAGCTCTGCCAGAGTGACCATGGGGTTCTTGTCAGAGTGACCATGGGGCTCAGTTTATGAATGATGGAGGCCACTGTGTTCTTGGGAACCTTACTGCAGAAATGTTTTGGTACCCTTCCCCAGATCTGTGCCTCGACATAATCCTGTCTCGGAGCTCTACGGATAATTATTTTGACTTCATGGCTTGGTTTTTGCTCTGACATGCACTGTCAACTGTGGGACCCTATATAGACAGGTGTGTGCCTTTCCAAATCAAGTCCAATCAGTTGAATTTACCACAGGTGAACTCCAATCAAGTTGTAGAAACATCTCAAGGATGATCATTGGAAACAGGAAGCACCTGAGCTCAATTTCGAGTCTCATAGCAAAGGGTCTATTTTAGAATAACGTAACAAAATGTGCAAGAAGTCAAGGGGTCTGAATACTTTCCGAATGCACTGTATATACATACATTTACTTAACGCTTCCTGAACTCTCCAGGGGTGAAGTGTACTGTACGTGTAATCTATGGGCCCTGTTCAAAAGTAGTGCACCATATCGGGAATAGTATGTCATTTGGGACGCACCCTGGGTGTGTGCAACTGTAGCAGGAGAGACACAAAGGCATGTCCAGAATGGGACAATAAAGATTGAATTGACATTATTATACAGACCAGGCAGGGCAACCAGGTGCAGCAGGAGAAGAAAAACAACGCTGACAGCTGCATTTGACCATCTAGTACCACCATCCACTTTAAAGGAAACAGGCAACAACATTTCTGTAACACTGGGGCATTTTTGCCAAAGGTTTATGTGAGCAGAACATTAGGCCTACTGCACTAAATACATCGTTTTCAATACAGTAGTTCATTTATTAGTCTACCTCATCCTTTGAACTGTAGTTAAGTGAGAGAACTTCATGAAGTAGTATTATCTAATGCCATTAAAAACTGAAAAACATTATTAGATACAAATTCATACAACAGAAATAATAGGAAAAGAAGACATGGAAGGTACATAGCAATAATACTGACATTAGAACTTGACATTTACAGCGGGTGAAATAAGTATTGAACACGTCACCATTTTTCTCAGTAAATATATTTCCAAAGGTGCTATTGACATGACATTTTCACCAGATGTTGGTAACAACCCATGTAATCCATACATACAAAGAAACCAAGACAAATAAGTTCAAAAAATTAAGTTATGTGTAATAATGTGAAATAACACAGGGAAAAAGTATTGAACACACTTACTAATATTTATTTAATACTTTGTACAAAAGCCTTTGTTGGTAATGACAGCTTCAAGACGCCTCCTGTATGGAGAAACTAGTCGCATGCATTGCTCTGGTGTGATTTTGGCCCATTCTTCCACAAAAACAGTCTTCAAATCTTGAAGGTTCCGTGGGCCTCTTCTATGAATCTTGATCTTCAGTTCTTTCCATAGATTTTCAATGGGATTTAAGTCAGGTGATTGGCTGGGCCATTCTAGCAGCTTTATTTTCTTTCTTTGAAACCAATTGAGAGTTTCCTTGGCTTTGTGTTTGGGATCATTGTCTTGCTGAAATGTCCACCCTCGTTTCATCTTCATCCTCCTGGTAGATGGCAGCAGATTTTTGTCAAGAATGTCTCGGTAAATTTGCCCATTCATCCTTCCTTCAATTATGTGAAGTTTGCCAGTACCATTTGCTGAAAAACTTCACTGTTGGTATGGTGTTTTTAGGGTGATGTGCAGTGCCATTTCTCCTCCAAACATGGTGTGTATTATGACATCCAAACAGTTCAATTTTGCTCTCATCTGACCAAACTATATTCTCCCAGTATTTCACTGGCTTTTCCAAATGTTGTGCAGCAAACTTTAAACGAGCTTCAACATGCTTTTTTTCCAGCAATGGAGTCTTGCGTGGTGAGCGTGCATACAGGCCATGGTGGTGTGCACGCCGAGTGCATTACTTACTGTTTTCTTTGAGACAACAGTACCTGCTAATTGCAGGTATTTTTGAAGCTCTCCACAAGTGGTCCTTGGCTCTTGGACAACTCTTCTGATTATTCTTTTCACTCCTCTGTCAGAAATCTTGCGAGGAGCACCTGGTCGAGGCAAATTTATGGTGAAATGATTGTCTTTCCACTTCCGTATTATGTGTCCCTGTGTCATTTCACATTATTACACATAACTTAATTTCTGAACTTGTTTTGGTTTCTTTGTAGGTATGGATTACTTGGGTTGTTACCAACATCTGGTGAAAATGTCATGTCAATAGCACATTTGGAAATATATTTACTGAGAAAAATGGTGACGTGTTCAATACTTATTTCACCTGCTGTATGTATTAATGCCACAGTCCCATGGTGTCTCAACTCTTTCCCAAGTTTCCCAGGTTTTCCTGTGAAAACCTGCTAGGAGGATTCCCGTAATCATAAGGGAAGAAGCAGGAAATCCGAAAAAAACGTCCAACCAGGATTTCTGGAAAACCAGGGAAGTTACCAAAATACAACACTAACTCCACTGTATCTATCCATCAATCACCAACAGGTACAGCTGACGCCGGCCGCTAGTATTAGAATCACAGTCAGGGCGACCAGGAGTCCCAGAGCCACAATGGACGCTGTGATGGCCCAGATGTAGGTACCCTTGGAGAAGTCAATCAGTGGGGTCCTCATGGCGAGCCTGACCCTGCGAGCCTTCTGCTGGTTCTGGGGTGGGTATCGCGCCATGTTGACCTCCTCCATGCCCAGAGACTTGACCAGACACGCCCGATGGTGGCTGAACTGGTCAAAGGTGTGCTTCCCATGATACCTGCCTGTTCCACTCTGACCTGTGGGGGGGGGGGGGGTTCAGTAAGGGTTAGAGATATTAGACGTTATGACGTTCATGCATTTCTCAGGATTTCCAAAAATCTGAGTTGGAAGATTCCCCAGAATCAGGAGGGAAGCAGCAGGAAATCCGGAATCCTCCAACCAGGATTTTGGAAAAATCTGGGACATTTGGGAAAGCTTTTGGAATTTTGTAACCCTAGTCCAAAATCAAGGATGCTCTATGTTAGCAACTGTATGTTGCTTTCCATTCCAGCAAACCTCTTATATGTTGTATTATATGTGAAAGCAGTCGGGTGGTTCTAGATCTTGTTCAGTGCTTTAACAAGATGAATTGCAGATTGGCTGTTAGATTAGAATTAAACGATAGATTAGAATGGAAGATTAGACAACCATACATCTAGCAAGCATACGACGGCTTGCCATCTGCAAAGTCAGTGGCTCATTGTCATTACAGAGGATCAGGGGTGGCAAGCCGACACCACTAACAGCAGCAAGGGGTTTGCACTACCAGGGTTGTGTGTTTATTCACAGTGTCAGACACACAAAAAAGACATTAGACATTATTCTAAATCCAGGGGAACCAGACACAGGCACATGTCTTTTGTTGAATTTACATCAGCCAATACAGGTACAGACTGGCTAGCGCCAGATTTGCCAGACCCTCCAACAGGTGCAGTTCAGACCTCCAGCGATTAGCAGAATGGCAGTCAAGGTGACCAAGAGACTGAAAGCAAAGACGGTGGCCGTCACGGCCCAGATGTAGGTTTTCCTAGAGAAGTCGACCAGTGGGGTCCTCATGGCGAGCCTGACCCTGCGAGCCTTCTGCCGGTTCTGGGGTGGGTACCGCAACATGTTGACCTCCTCCATGCCCAGGGACTTGACCAGACACGCCCGATGGTGGCTGAACTGGTTAAAGGTGTGTTTCCCATGATACCTGCCTGTTCCACTCTGACCTGTGGGGTTCAGAGGTCACAGGGCTTGGGTCAAAGGGGGGGGTCAGGGGGTCATGTGACTTGTTGTTAAGGATTAGATGTTAGCTGCATGACACTCTAGCAGCATTTCTCCAGCTCAATCCCAAGGACGCGCTACCCTCCAGCCCAGACCCAAGGACGCGCTACCCTCCAGCCCAGACCCAAGGACGCGCTATTCTCTTAACTCAGTCCCAAGGACGCGCTACCCTCTAACTCAGTCCCAAGGACGCGCTACCCTCCAGCCCAGACCCAAGGACGCGTTACCCTCCAGCCCAAACCCAAGGATGCGCTACCCTCCAGCCCAGACCCAAGGACGCGCTACCCTCCAGCCCAGACTCAAGGGACGTGCTACCCTCCAGCCCAGACCCAAGGACGCGCTACCCTCCAGCCCAGACCCAAGGACGTGCTACCCTCCAGCCCAGACCCAAGGACGTGCTACCCTCCATCCCCGACCCAAGGACGCGCTACCCTCTAACTCAGTCCCAAGGACGCGCTACCCTCCAGCCCAGACTCAAGGATGGGCTACCCTCCAACTCAGTCCCAAGGACGCACTATCCTCCAACTCAGTCCCAAGGATGCGCTACCCTCCAGCCCAGACCCAAGGACGCGCTACCCTCCAGCCCAGAACCAAGGACGCGCTACTCTCCAGCCCAGACCCAAGGACGCGCTACCCTCCAACTCAGTCCCAAGGATGCGCTACCCTCCAGCCCAGACCCAAGGACGCGCTACCCTCCAGCCCAGAACCAAGGACGCGCTACTCTCCAGCCCAGACCCAAGGACGCGCTACCCTCCAGCTCAGACCCAAGGACGCGCTACCTGCCAGCTCAGTCCCAAGTATGCGCTACCCTCCAACTCAGTCCCAAGGACGCGCTACCCTCCAGCCCAGAATCAAGGACACGCTACCCTCCAGCCCAGACCCAAGGACGTGCTACCCTCCAGCTCAGTCCCAAGGATGTGCTACCCTCCAACTCAGTCCCAAGGACGCACTACCCTCCAGCCCAGACCCAAGGACGCACCACCCTCCAGCCCAGACCCAAGGACGCGCTACACTCCTTGGCCGATATGTAGGTAAAGTTAGTAAGTTACTTACAGTAGAAGTTTGGCCAAGGCTTGACTAGCAGGTTTTGTTCTGGACAAATGTGTGGTAGTGTTGGAATGAGGTTCTATTACCGTAGTCACCAAGTTAGGCATTGGGTTCGAGGGTGAATTTAGACTCAGCCTGTCTGTCTACCGCAGGCAAGCCACCATTGGACTGCCGTAGGCATGACTAATGTAGTGGCAAGCTGTGGTCGGCCCGGAAGTGGCATGCCATCATATCAGCTGCCGTCAGTTTACCAGCATCGACCCAATACTGGCTAGTGTGCCAACCTATATCCACCAGAGGTCTGGCTAGGCAATATCCCAAAGACTTGGCATAAACGTAAAGTATCATAAAACAGTTCTTACCTACACCCCCAAAAGGTAGAGAGTTGAGGGCGTAGTGCATCATAACGTCGTTGACCGTCACCCCGCCACTGGTAGTCTCAGCCAGCATTCGCTTTATTACCTTATTGACAGAGACAGAGAGTGGGGCAGATGTCTTATCAGTCCCCCATATGTAAATATATACTGTACCTACCAAAATAAGTACAAATGTTGTTGACACAGTAACAGCTTACCTTCTTACAGTATAATAACATTTCACCAAGAGCACACCTAAAAGTGACCCAATCCCAAATCAACCGCTGTGCCCAGTTGTGGAGATCTGAGTGAGTTTGACAAGTGTAAGCATTATCTTAATAGTTCCACCTTGTCCACTGAAGTTTCACCATGTTGCTTACACTAACTAAATTCTCTAAGATCTCCACAAGAGCGTAGGGCGCAGGGATTGATTTGGGATTCAGCCCTACTCCATAGCTTGCTCACTTGCTTCCTCCAGACCTTACCTTCTTGTTGGAGGAGAAGATGTAGAGTGCCAGGGGCTTCTCTCTCTCGTTGATGAAGTGGATGGCGTCATCTATGTCGCTGACGGTCACTATGGGCAACAGGGGGCCGAAGATCTCCTCCTGCATCAGCCTAGCATGGGGAGGCACATCCTTCACCACCGTGGGGGCTGAGGGGTCAGAGGTCAGTGTTTTAGAAATTCAAGTTGGATTATTCCCATTTCTGGAACTTTCCCAAAGTCCTAGGTATTCCAGAAATCCCAGTTGGAGAAATACCAGTTGGATAATTCCCAATTGGTAAACTATTTGGAGGATTTTCAGTTGGAGTGAATCCTACAGCTGGGGAATTCTCCAACTGGGAATTCTCCGACTGGGATATCTGGAAAACCTGGGAACTTTGGGAAATGTCCCGGGCATGTTGAAACCCTACTGTAGGTCAAATACAGTACTATTACAACCCAAATCTGCCAACTACAAATGTATCACCAAATATCTGTGAGCCCTGTCAGACTGCGTACCAATGTAGCGCTGTGATGCGTCACTCTGTCCACCTATCGTCGCTGTGTAGCCATCCAGTAGAGCCATCACGCGGTTGAAGTGGCGCTGGTTGATGATGCGGCCATAGTCAGGGGAGGATTTGGGGTCGGGCCCATAGAACTCCTTTGATTAAGAAAAACAATCTTTGGATTATTTTAGGGGTATTCAACCTGGGGTCCAATGCGGAAGTACTGCAGGGGGTCCGCAAATTTTTTATACTTTTACTTGGATTTTGAATTTTTGTATGATTATTGCTAGCAACAAAATAATAAACAAATGTTTTATTACTTACCTACAGTAGAAAAACAGAGAATATCTTATATTAAGCTAATTACACTCATTGGAGCTAATTACAATCTCTGGAGTATCTGACATAAGCTTTGAAAAAGCACCTGCGAATATCAGTCCCAGGAAGTGACGCTGGCCGCTGACTTGGACATACATTTTTAAATGTTAATTACTTCTCCTTGCCATTATAATTTCACCTGACGATAAGATAAGACATACATTTTTTGAAGGGGCTAACTGACAGTAGCAGGCTGGTACCTACAGTTAATCAGGTTTGGGGTCAATTCAGGTTTCAATTGAGGAAGTGAATTGAAATTAAATTCATGGATTAGGAAAATTCATAATTCATGACCTGTCTGATACCATACTGTAGCCTACAGTAATGTATCATGCAATAATAAAGTAATAATTCATTGACAGAGCTAGCCTAGCATGTTTGCTAGTTAGCTACATTAGAGATCAATGACTGTATACACTACCATTCAAAGGTTTGGGGTCACTTAGAAATGTCCTTGTTTTCCATGAAAACATACATGAAATGAGTTGCAAAATGAATAGGAACTATAGTCAAGACGTTGACAAGGTTATAAATAATGATTTTTTTATTTAAATAATAATTGTATC
>CM042378.1:33560201-33640201 GCA_023634145.1 Thymallus thymallus | reverse complement strand
AGAGAGAGAGAGAGAGAGAGAGAGAGAGAGAGAGAGAGAGAAATAATGAACAGTGTGTGTGAACGGATGACATCAGCAACTGTGTGTGTGATTGGAATGACATCACTCAGAGCCAGCAGAATAACAAAGATTGGATTTTATATAGAGAAGACATTCGAGTGAGTGCTCTAACAATGGAAATGACCTGGAAGATGTAAGGCAGGGGGGAAGAGGCGAGATCAGGTCGGACCATTCTAGCCAATGAGAGGGCAGATACGCGTGTGAACAACAGGTCATAGAGATAGATAGAGCACTCATCTTTGTATCTATGCCATTATGGGCATTTTAAACAGTGATGTAAAGTACTTAAGTAAAAATACTTTAAAGTACTACTTCCTAACTTTTACTTTTACTTCACTACATTCCCAATGAAAGTACTGTACTTTTTACTCCATACATTTTCCCTGACACCCAAAAGTACTCGTTACATTTTGAATGCTTAGCAGGACAGAACATTATTCGAATTCATGTACTTATCAAGAGAACATCCCTGGTTATCCCTACTTCCTCTGACAGGATGGACTCACTAAACACAAATGCATTGTTTGTAAATTATGTCTGAGTGTTGGAGTATTCCCCTGGCTATCGATAAATAAATTAAAATTTATTAAAATAAGGAATTTTATACTTTTACTTTTGAGACTTAAGTATATTTTAGCAATTACATTTACTTGTTATACTTAAGTATATTTAAAACCAAATACTTCTCAAGTAGTATTTTACTGGAGGACTTTCACTAAGGTGCTACCATCCTCCTGTGGTGTGTGTGTGTGTGTGTGTGTGTGTGTGTGTGTGTGTGTGTGTGTGTGTGTGTGTGTGTGTGTGTGTGTGTGTGTGTGTGTGTGTGTGTGTGTGTGTGTGTGTGTGTGTGTGTGTGTGTGTGTGTGCGTGCGTGCGTGCGTGCGTGCGTGCGTGCGTGCGTGCGTGCGTGCGTGCGTGTGTGTGTGTGTGTGAGGGATGGAGAGATATAGCTGAATAATAGACAACTACACAGAGGAGGCAAGAGTGGGAACTAAGGGAGGGGACAGCTGAAGAACTAAGGGAGGGGACAGCTGAAGAATTAAGGGAGGGGACAGCTGAAGAATTAAGGGAGGGGACAACTGAAGAACTAAGGGAGGGGACAGCTGAAGAACTAAGGGAGGGGACAGCTGAAGAACTAAGGGAGGGGACAGCTGAAGAACTAAGGGAGGGGACAGCTGAAGAATTAAGGCAGGGGACAGCTGAAGAACTAAGGGAGGGGACAGCTGAAGAACTAAGGGAGGGACAGCTGAAGAACTAAGGGAGGGGACAGCTGAAGAACTAAGGGAGGGGACAGCTGAAGAACTAAGGGAGGGGACAGCTGAAGAACTAAGGGAGGGGACAGCTGAAGAACTAAGGGAGGGGACAGCTGAAGAACTAAGGGAGGGGACAGCTGAAGAACTAAGGGAGGGGACAGCTGAAGAACTAAGGGAGGGGACAGCTGAAGAACTAAGGGAGGGGACAGCTGAAGAACTAAGGGAGGGGACAGCTGAAGAACTAAGGGAGGGGACAGCTGAAGAATTAAGGCAGGGGACAGCTGAAGAACTAAGGGAGGGGACAGCTGAAGAACTAAGGGAGGGACAGCTGAAGAACTAAGGGAGGGGACAGCTGAAGAATTAAGGCAGGGGACAGCTGAAGAATTAAGGCAGGGGACAGCTGAAGAACTAAGGGAGGGGACAGCTGAAGAACTAAGGGAGGGACAGCTGAAGAACTAAGGGAGGGGACAGCTGAAGAATTAAGGGAGGGGACAGCTGAAGAATTAAGGCAGGGGACAGCTGAAAATAACACCGCTATGGAGGAATAGGAATAGAGGGGAAAGATAAACATGTACCAGCAGCGATTGCCCCGACCAGGGGCTGCAGGGTGAGGGCCCAGGGGTAGTTCCAGGCCCCGATGATGAGGACCACTCCCAGGGGCTCTGGCTGGATGTACACCTTCAATTACATTAAACTGTATTAATAATCTGTCAGTGGCTAAATGGTTTACATATATACATAAAAAATGGTTCCAAAAATGTGAGTTCAAGGTAGAACCCTTTTGGGTTTCATGTAGAACCCTCTGTGGGAAAGGTTCTTCAAAGGGTTCTCCCATGGGGACAGCTGTAGAATATTTTATCTACGAGTGTAGTTAAGTATAAATGTCTGCTGTAAAGGACTGAACGTCGTCCATACTGTACCTGGTCTGAGATGGTGAGGAGGCTTTTCTCTACTGGCTGAGGAGCAGCCCACTGTGTCAGTTTAGACACAGCCAGGCTAATCTCATTCTCCAGGCCAATCAGCTCAAACAGCGGGGTGTCGTACTGGCTCTGTGGAATGCAAAGTGAGGTTTATTGATGTGAGATATAGGATGCGCTAATTTTGACCAGGCCCGTAGAGCTCTTCGGGCCCATTGGGCAATTTCACTTTATTTCCTGAATTGTCTCCCCAATTTTTCAATGACCCCAACCCTGATAGGTCCAGTGCGAATATTTTACCCTGTTGATGTCCTGTTTGAGGGCGGTGGCAATCTCTCCCTGTCTGTCTGTAATCATCCTCTGGAGGGACTTGAGCTGCTGAACTCTGAACTCCAGGGGTCGAGACCTCCCGGTAAGGAAGACCTCCCTGGCCCGCTGTACCACCTGCTTCTCCATGGTAACCTGTCACCTGCACACACCTGGATATACAGACCAACAGACACAGGTCACCAACTCACACCTGTACACACACAGGTACCAGTCACCAGACCAAACATGTACAGACCGACAGACAGACAGTATAGCCAAATAAAGGTACCTGTCACCAACACACACCTGTACAGTACAGATACAGGTACATGTCACCAGACTACACCTGTACAGTACAGATACAGGTACATGTCACCAGACTACACCTGTACAGTACAGATACAGGTACATGTCACCAGACTACACCTGTACAGTACAGATACAGGTGCATGCCTTAAAGAATCACATTGATAAATTGCAAAGAATGACACCTAAACCACCACTTTCCATCCACAGTTTTTATGCGAGTAAAGTCATACCATATAAAAAAGCTGTGGAAAACAGGAAGTTTCGTTAAAATTATATAAACGACGACAAATCATCTGTTTGTCTGACATGGTGGGATCTTTTTGTGTCGGTAAAATGTATTATGCGAGAAATGGCGGTGGAAACGCCTTTATGCGCAAATATTGATAACCATCGTATCGAAGTAAACCCAGAGTAGAGATGATATAGTGTGTGGTCCTCCCACTATGACTCGGGAAACCATGCAGTTTATTAGGCTACAGATGAACTAAACAGGTTGGTGATCCACGGTGATCTTGATGCTCCTTTCTAATACATATCGAGGGTCTTATTCTGGTGACATAATGATCGATGCTTGAATTCCGTTAGACAAATAAAAATATTTTCGCTCTTATCTATAATAATCTCATCATGTAGACTAGCCTACCAGCAGTGTATCTGAGAGCTGTTGGCTAAAGCGCAGGTGCCAATACCAGAGTAGGCACATTCTCTATTTTACGCAACAGTTTTTGTGACAAAACTATCGGTAGAGTTGAAAATGGGATGGAAACCCATTTGATATATGTTTTATTCGGTACATGAAAAAGTAAACGAAAAAGAACATTTTGTGTGCACTATGTCACCACGCACAGATTTTTTAAATCCGCCAACAAGTCCATTTGGTGGAAACACCACTGGTAGGAAAATGCACGCATTTGCATACCAATCTTTCGCCAATTGGATGGAAACCAATTTTATGAAATCTGTTTTAAAAAATATATGTTTTTGTGGCTAAACTTCACTTGACAAAATTATGTATTTTTCTACCCACTCAACTTTTGAATTGCTTCAAGAATTCGAGCACAACACTAAAGAAAATAAAGATGTATGATCGGCATACAGGACTGTAATCATTATTAGTCAACCGAACTGTAATCATTATTAGTCAACAGGACTATAATCATTAATAGTCAACAGGACTGTAATCATTATTCAGTCAACAGGACTTTAATCATTATTCAGTCAACAGGACCGTAGTCATTGTTAGTCAACAGGGCTGTAGTTATTGTTAGTCAACAGGACTGTAAACATTATCAGTCAACAGGACTGTAGTCATAAAATATGACTTTATAATTATGAGTTGGTTAATCTAAAACAGTCTAATAAAATGTGTAATAACTGTAATAGACTACATACAGTACTTTGTCTGTTGGATAGATAATATTCCATACTCACACGTGAATGAAAGCAGCAATAAGTAGGCCTACATCCATCAATCTGGAGCAGCAATAGACTAAATCAATTATCCTGATGTATCCTAGTGAAATCACGTCTGGCAGTGTTTAAAAAAAATAATAATTCAGAAACGGTCCTATCTTGTGCAAAAATATTGTTGCATTAGCAACGAGGTGAACAGCATTATGCCAGAGTACAGTACCGTCTGTCCTGTTCCTGCCTCACTGACGTGACCGTGGGAGGCACACGGCTGGACAATTAACGTTTGTTTGTCGCTCGAGGCTACCGGTGGTATAGGGTTACCCGTTAATAACTAGGTAGCCTACTTAAATGAGACGTTTTTGCATTTTTGCTAAAGATAAAAAAAAAAAAGTTGAAAAATGTGACATAAAAGAAGTGCAATAAATACCCTAAACCAAGATTACTTCATATTTTATTTGAAATCAATAACTCTCCTGTGTTAGTATATAATCATTCACAACTAAAGCCTAAATGTCATTTTAATATATTAAATAAAAACTGATGACTGTGGAAGAAATCAAGATTATAACAGTAACAGTCTGTTTTCATCTCATTGTATATGTTATACAGTATATTACGCAGGCAACTTTAATTTCATACTAAACATAAGAGTACTGTTGACATAATCAGTATAAAAACTCCTACAACAACAATAGGCACATTCTTTACGGGAATGCCCAGGAATAATACAAATGCACGGTACTCAGTCTTTCATTGAGGTTAGCAACAGTGCAACAGAGATGAAATGCATAGGACAAGATTCGAAATAAAAAACAACCTGCAACATACAGGTTTACTGGTATTGTGAATATCTCTAAAATGATTAATGGTTCATAACCATTGTTTGAATAACAGATTAAATAATTGTGATTTAAAATTAACTATTGCAATTTTGCTATGTTTATGATTGACACTGAGCCATAACTGTTGCTCCAGCACTACAAGTCTAAATCAGGGTCCAAGACGGTGGAGCCGCGCGTACAGTTTCCCCACATCAGCCTCACCGCAGGAACCTCTGCAAGAAACACAAGGCACAAAATGGCTCCCATCATCACTATTCACAAACAGGACAATTAATATGACAATCAACAGTGAGACAGCAAATTACAAAGACAGATAAGTGTAGATGTCAACAGAGGTACAGGAGGACCCAAAACAAAGGGCTTATTTATGAAGGAGAATGATGCATGCTGGGTAATTAAAGGAGGTCGTAGATCATGTAGCTAGTGTTGTGTGGTTAGATTTCCTCAACAACACCATACATTGTCTGACGGAGACAAAGCCATTCTTGTGTTGGAGCACAAGGGTTCTGTCCACAATGTCATCCTATTCTCTATATAGAGCACTTATTTTGACCAGAGCTCTATAGGCCCTGCCCAAAAGAAGTGCACTATGTAGGGTATAGCAGCTGTGGGAGTTAAGAGAGGGAATGTTTGCTACAATGTATCTCAGGGCGGATTCACGAGACAAAATAGAAGCAAATAGCTAACTGAATAACAATAGCTGGGTTGCTTTCGAGATAATAATTTAGTCGTGTTAATAAACTGTTTTAATTTGAAATTAGAACCTTTGAAAACATAAACTATGCTGGAAAAACCCTTTATTCAGCCAACAAGCTGCAGTATGAGTCAGTTAGTGTGACACAATAAACTGCTATGGGTTCATTCTTAATGGCACCCTATTACATATATAGTGCATGCAAGTAGTGCACTAAATAGGGAATAGAGTGGTATTTGGGATGGACTCTATATCTCCCTCTCTTCCTTGGATCACTGGTCACTAAGAGGTTCTCCTTATTAAAACCAGTCATGACTCCAGTCCCTCCCTGCCCTCACACAGGCCACTATGGTATTTCAGTAGGAGGGGTTGTAGTGACCAGCAGAGCTAAGACAGGGATCTATTGTGGTGTCAACTGTAGTGTCCTCTTATGGGATTTGTCCAAAATGGCACCCTATTCACTATGTAGTGCACTACTGTTGACCAGGTGCAATACATAGGGAATAGGGTGCCATTGGCTAGAGCAGGAAGGCCTGTTAGCTAACTCAGTCTGATAAATAAGATGATCTATTGTAAGCCTATAGTAAACCCCATCATAGAGCCTAACTCAGTCTGAACCCCTCCTGATAAATAAGATTATCTATTGTAAGCCTATAGTAAACCCCATCATAGAGCCTAACTCAGTCTGAACCCCTCCTGATAAATAAGATGATCTATTGTAAGCCTATAGTAAACCCCATCATAGAGCCTAACTCAGTCTGAACCCCTCCTGATAAATAAGATGATCTATTGTAAGCCTATAGTAAACCCCATCATAGAGCCTAACTCAGTCTGAACCCCTCCTGATAAATAAGATTATCTATTGTAAGCCTATAGTAAACCCCATCATAGAGCCTAACTCAGTCTGAACCCCTCCTGATAAATAAGATTATCTATTGTAAGCCTATAGTAAACCCCATCATAGAGCCTAACTCAGTCTGAACCCCTCCTGATAAATAAGATTATCTATTGTAAGCCTATAGTAAACCCCATCATAGAGCCTAACTCAGTCTGAACCCCTCCTGATAAATAAGATGATCTATTGTAAGCCTATAGTAAACCCCATCATAGAGCCTAACTCAGTCTGAACCCCTCCTGATAAATAAGATGATCTATTGTAAGCCTATAGTAAACCCCATCATAGAGCCTAACTCAGTCTGAACCCCTCCTGATAAATAAGATTATCTATTGTAAGCCTATAGTAAACCCCATCATAGAGCCTAACTCAGTCTGAACCCCTCCTGATAAATAAGATTATCTATTGTAAGCCTATAGTAAACCCCCATCATAGAGCCTAACTCAGTCTGAACCCCTCCTGATAAATAAGATTATCTATTGTAAGCCTATAGTAAACCCCATCATAGAGCCTAACTCAGTCTGAACCCCTCCTGATAAATAAGATTATCTATTGTAAGCCTATAGTAAACCCCATCATAGAGCCTAACTCAGTCTGAACCCCTCCTGATAAATAAGATGATCTATTGTAAGCCTATAGTAAACCCCATCATAGAGCCTAACTCAGTCTGAACCCCTCCTGATAAATAAGATGATCTATTGTAAGCCTATAGTAAACCCCATCATAGAGCCTAACTCAGTCTGAACCCCTCCTGATAAATAAGATGATCTATTGTAAGCCTATAGTAAACCCCATCATAGAGCCTAACTCAGTCTGAACCCCTCCTGATAAATAAGATGATCTATTGTAAGCCTATAGTAAACCCCATCATAGAGCCTAACTCAGTCTGAACCCCTCCTGATAAATAAGATTATCTATTGTAAGCCTATAGTAAACCCCATCATAGAGCCTAACTCAGTCTGAACCCCTCCTGATAAATAAGATTATCTATTGTAAGCCTATAGTAAACCCCATCATAGAGCCTAACTCAGTCTGAACCCCTCCTGATAAATAAGATTATCTATTGTAAGCCTATAGTAAACCCCATCATAGAGCCTAACTCAGTCTGAACCCCTCCTGATAAATAAGATTATCTATTGTAAGCCTATAGTAAACCCCATCATAGAGCCTAACTCAGTCTGAACCCCTCCTGATAAATAAGATTATCTATTGTAAGCCTATAGTAAACCCCATCATAGAGCCTAACTCAGTCTGAACCCCTCCTGATAAATAAGATTATCTATTGTAAGCCTATAGTAAACCCCATCATAGAGCCTAACTCAGTCTGAACCCCTCCTGATAAATAAGATTATCTATTGTAAGCCTATAGTAAACCCCATCATAGAGCCTAACTCAGTCTGAACCCCTCCTGATAAATAAGATGATCTATTGTAAGCCTATAGTAAACCCCATCATAGAGCCTAACTCAGTCTGAACCCCTCCTGATAAATAAGATGATCTATTGTAAGCCTATAGTAAACCCCATCATAGAGCCTAACTCAGTCTGAACCCCTCCTGATAAATAAGATGATCTATTGTAAGCCTATAGTAAACCCCATCATAGAGCCTAACTCAGTCTGAACCCCTCCTGATAAATAAGATGATCTATTGTAAGCCTATAGTAAACCCCATCATAGAGCCTAACTCAGTCTGAACCCCTCCTGATAAATAAGATGATCTATTGTAAGCCTATAGTAAACCCCATCATAGAGCCTAACTCAGTCTGAACCCCTCCTGATAAATAAGATGATCTATTGTAAGCCTATAGTAAACCCCATCATAGAGCCTAACTCAGTCTGAACCCCTCCTGATAAATAAGATTATCTATTGTAAGCCTATAGTAAACCCCATCATAGAGCCTAACTCAGTCTGAACCCCTCCTGATAAATAAGATTATCTATTGTAAGCCTATAGTAAACCCCATCATAGAGCCTAACTCAGTCTGAACCCCTCCTGATAAATAAGATTATCTATTGTAAGCCTATAGTAAACCCCATCATAGAGCCTAACTCAGTCTGAACCCCTCCTGATAAATAAGATTATCTATTGTAAGCCTATAGTAAACCCCATCATAGAGCCTAACTCAGTCTGAACCCCTCCTGATAAATAAGATTATCTATTGTAAGCCTATAGTAAACCCCATCATAGAGCCTAACTCAGTCTGAACCCCTCCTGATAAATAAGATTATCTATTGTAAGCCTATAGTAAACCCCATCATAGAGCCTAACTCAGTCTGAACCCCTCCTGATAAATAAGATTATCTATTGTAAGCCTATAGTAAACCCCATCATAGAGCCTAACTCAGTCTGAACCCCTCCTGATAAATAAGATGATCTATTGTAAGCCTATAGTAAACCCCATCATAGAGCCTAACTCAGTCTGAACCCCTCCTGATAAATAAGATGATCTATTGTAAGCCTATAGTAAACCCCATCATAGAGCCTAACTCAGTCTGAACCCCTCCTGATAAATAAGATGATCTATTGTAAGCCTATAGTAAACCCCATCATAGAGCCTAACTCAGTCTGAACCCCTCCTGATAAATAAGATGATCTATTGTAAGCCTATAGTAAACCCCATCATAGAGCCTAACTCAGTCTGAACCCCTCCTGATAAATAAGATTATCTATTGTAAGCCTATAGTAAACCCCATCATAGAGCCTAACTCAGTCTGAACCCCTCCTGATAAATAAGATGATCTATTGTAAGCCTATAGTAAACCCCATCATAGAGCCTAACTCAGTCTGAACCCCTCCTGATAAATAAGATGATCTATTGTAAGCCTATAGTAAACCCCATCATAAGAATTTTGAAATCTGAGCTTATTAAGTGTTGCATCCTCCATCTCCCAACATTTAGAGATGTTTTGATGAATTAAAACCTTGTGACTGGCTTATTAACCACATACTACTGTACATGGCACCTTGGGGATATCTGTGGTCTATTTACCCTCAAAGAACATTTAGGAAATAAGTGCACATCTATTTAAATTCAATATGTTACCTGTTCTATGGTCTATATATCTGACCTGTTCTATGGTCTATATATCTGACCTGTTCTATGGTCTATATATCTGACCTGTTCAATGGTCTATCTATCTGACCTGTTCTATGGTCTATATATCTGACCTGTTCTATGGTCTATATATCTGACCTGTTCAATGGTCTATCTATCTATCTGACCTGTTCTATGGTCTATATATCTGACCTGTTCTATGGTCTATATATCTGACCTGTTCAATGGTCTATCTATCTAGCTGACCTGTTCTATGGTCTATCTATCTAGCTGACCTGTTCTATGGTCTATATATCTGACCTGTTCTATGGTCTATATATCTGACCTGTTCAATGGTCTATCTATCTAGCTGACCTGTTCTATGGTCTATCTATCTGACATGTTCTATGGTCTATATATCTGACCTGTTCTATGGTCTATATATCTGACCTGTTCTATGGTCTATATATCTGACCTGTTCAATGGTCTATCTATCTAGCTGACCTGTTCTATGGTCTATCTATCTGACCTGTTCTATGGTCTATATATCTGACCTGTTCTATGGTCTATATATCTGACCTGTTCAATGGTCTATCTATCTAGCTGACCTGTTCTATGGTCTATCTATCTGACCTGTTCTATGGTCTATATATCTGACCTGTTCTATGGTCTATATATCTGACCTGTTCTATGGTCTATATATCTGACCTGTTCTATGGTCTATATATCTGACCTGTTCAATGGTCTATCTATCTAGCTGACCTGTTCTATGGTCTATCTATCTGACCTGTTCTATGGTCTATATATCTGACCTGTTCTATGGTCTATATATCTGACCTGTTCAATGGTCTATCTATCTAGCTGACCTGTTCTATGGTCTATCTATCTGACCTGTTCTATGGTCTATATATCTGACCTGTTCTATGGTCTATATATCTGACCTGTTCTATGGTCTATATATCTGACCTGTTCTATGGTCTATATATCTGACCTGTTCTATGGTCTATATATCTGACCTGTTCAATGGTCTATCTATCTAGCTGACCTGTTCTATGGTCTATCTATCTGACCTGTTCTATGGTCTATCTATCTGACCTGTTCAATGGTCTATATATCTTACCTGTACTATGAAGGCAGCCAGGGCAGAGAACAGGGCCAGTAGTGCCATGTGTCTAAGCCTGCCCAGGTTAACCCGCTTCAGGAGGAAGAAGCGGGCCCAGCCCAGCTTCTTAGCCGTGTGGGGCGGGTAACGCATGGCGTTCACACCCTCCATGTTGAGCTTCTTAATGAGGCAGGCACGCAGGTGGCTGAGCTGGTCAAAGCTGTGCTGGCCATGGTAACGCCCCATGCCACTGTTACCTTGGGGAGGGAAGGTGGGGGGTAAGTAATCATGTCAAGTCAGGAACTAACAAGGGCGTTACTAAGACACACACATAACACACATCATATCAGTATCATATGTGTGTGTGTGTGTGTGTGTAGGAGTGTGTGTGTGTATTAGTCTTAATTAACTTACCCACCCCTCCGAAGGGGAGATCGCTGACAGTGAAGTGGACCAGACAGTCATTGGCCACTAGGGCCCCACTAGAGGTCTCTGCTATCACCCTCCTGATCAACTAAAGGTGGAGGGAGGGAGAAGGAGAGAGAGAGGGAGAGAGGAAGAGACAGAGGGAGAGACCGAGACAGAGAGAGACACTAACTTAGTATTTAATGTAGGTCATAAATCAGATTCATTAATATGGATATCTTTCATTAGTTAAAGCCAATGTAAATCTTAAGACTTTAGCTTTGATATTTCTTCTATGGTCTTTACCTTGTTGTCAGGTGAGAACACGTAGAGGGCCAGAGGCTTCTCTCTCTCATTGATGAACTGTATAGCCTCGTCCACTCCACTAACAGTGATGATGGGAAGCAGGGGGCCAAAGATCTCCTCCTGCATCACCTTGGAGCCTCCCGTCACGTCCTTCAGAACCGTGGGGGCTGGACACACACACACACACACACACACACACACACACAGAAATAACACAACAACACATACACTGAGTAGACACAAAGGGGAGGAATACTAGGCTCATGAATACTACAAACATGAGAAATAAACACGCACACACGCAGCCTATAGGGTCCTCGTTAACGTACCTATATAGCATTGTGATTGGTCGCTGTCTCCTCCGATGGCCACAGTGCTCCCCTCGAGCAGTGACATCACCCTCTGGAAGTGGCGCTGGTTAATGATGCGTCCATAATCCTTGAAGGTCTTTGGGTCGTCCGTATAAAACTCCTAACACCAGCACAAAGGTCAAAATACTATATACCATGACCATTAAAATCACATTCAGTGCCTATTGAAAGTACACACCCCCTTGAACTTTTTTCCTAAATATAAAAAGGGATTTTTATTATGATTCTACAAACTTTGCACAACCCTTTTAATTCAGGCCAAAAAGTTAATTTATTTGCAGTGTTGTCTTTCAGTATTACTTAACAGCCTTGTTGCAAACAGAACGGATGATTTGGAGTGAATCTTTCAACACAGGCTTCTTTATTTTCACTTTGTCATACAGGCCAGTAATGTGGAGGGAATGCAATGTTGATCCCTCTCTATTTCCCAGTATTGTGGTGGCAGCATCATGTTATGGGTATGCTTGTCACAGGCAGGGACTGGGGAGCTTGTCAGGATCAAAAGAGATATGAAAGGAGCAAAGCCCAGGTAAACAGTTAGAGGAAAACCCACCTCAGTCTCTAGAGTATTTTTCTGTGGGACAATTACAAAATAATTTATGCAAATGAAGTGTTGAGTAGTCTCAGTTCTGACTTAAATCTGCTTTAAAAAATCGGAGACAAGGTTTAAATAACGCTGTCCATCAATGATCCCCAACCGAATTATTAAAACTCTGGTGGATTGATTTATCCAATTATGATATTTCAGGTTATTATTTTTCTTAATTTGGAAAATGTTCAATAACTTTCTTTCACTTTGAAAATGTAGAGTAGGTTGTTTAGATTAGTTGGTGTAGACTTTCTATAGCCACTGTACTTATGCTGTTGACTTCTTTAAGAACAGACGTAGATCTTAGTGGACTTTAGAGTTGCCTGTCTTGTACTGTATGTATAGCCTGGAATCCAGACCGGTTTTGTGCTAACATACCACTCCTAGTACTCTGAGTCATATGTCAAACAAGTAGTGGAATGAAAAACATCTACTGTATGTGTGGGCCCCATTCTACTGTATGTGTGGGCCCCATTCTACTATATGTGTGGGCCCCATTCTACTGTATGTGTGGGCCCCATTCTACTATATGTGTGGGCCCCATTCTACTGTATGAGTAGGCCCCATTCTACTGTATGTGTGGGCCCCATTCTACTGTATGTGTGGGCCCCATTCTACTGTATGTGTGGGCCCCATTCTACTGTATGTGTAGGCCCCATTCTACTGTATGTGTAGGCCCCATTCTACTGTATGTGTGGGCCCCATTCTACTGTATGTGTGGGCCCCATTCTACTGTATGTGTAGGCCCCATTCTACTGTATGTGTGGGCCCCATTCTGTCATTTTATGATTATTCAACTAATAATCTATACCGTGATGCATTTCCTGATCTCCTCCACCACTCTGTTCTGGATGCTGGGTTCACACAGGATGTAGTCAGGGGCGATGCACGTCTGACCACAGTTCACAAACTTCCCCCATGTGATTCGCCTGTGGAAACACAGAGGAGTAATGTGCTTCTCATCTGAGTAAAGTACTAGGAAACAGTCCTTGAGCTGTTGCAGTGATTCTGCCCACAATATACTAGCTAAGTATATACAATACACTAAGATATTGGATGACCAGGGATTGGACAAAAATACACAGATTAAATATCTCTCAAGGAATATGGGGCAGTCTGCCACTGACCGGCATGCCACGGTGAGGTCGACGTCCTTATCAATGAAACAGGGGCTCTTCCCACCCAGCTCCAGGGTCACAGGGGTGAGGTGTCGGGCGGCGGCCTCCATCACCAGTTTACCCACAGTGCTGTTCCCTGTGTAGAAGACGTGGTCGAAACGCTGACGCAGCAACTCCTGGGTCTCTGAGACGCCCCCACACACTACAGGGTACAGATCCTGGGGAGGAGGAGACAGACATGTAAACACACACTACAGGGTACAGATCCTGGGGAGGAGGAGACAGACATGTAAACACACACTACAGGGTACAGATCCTGGGGAGGAGGAGACAGACATGTAAACACACACTACAGGGTACAGCTCCTGGGGAGGAGGGGACAGACATATGTGCACTCACACACACAAGAACACATATATACACACACACACACACACACACAAACTTCAGTGCCCTCTCACCATGAACAACAGCCTACGACACAACAGGGCTTGAAGTGAGAATTTAAAGGAAACACAGTGTCTTCAGAAAGTATTCACACCCCTTGACTTTTCCCACATTTTCCTGCGTTACAGCCTGATTTTAAAAGGGATTTCGATTTTGTGTCACGGGACTACACACAATATCCCAGAATCTTTTTCGAAAATGTTACTAATTAATTAAAAAATGAAAAGCTGAAATGTCTTGACTCAATAACTATTCAACCCCTTTGTTACGGCAAGCCTAAATAAGTTAAGCAATAAAACTTTGCTTAACAAGTCACACAATAAGTTGCATGGACTGTAATAATAGTGTTTAACATCATTTTTTATTGACTATTATCTCTGTCCCCCACACATATAATTATCTGTAAAGTCCCTCAGTCGAGCAGTGAATTTCAAACAAGGACTAAACCACAAAGACCTGGGAGGTTTTCCAATGCCTCGCAAAGGGCACCTATTGGTAGATGGGTAAAAATTAAAAAAGCTGAAATTGAATTTTCTTTTGAGCATGGTGAAGTTATTAATTACACTTTGGATGGTGTATCAATACACCCAGTCACTACAAAGATACAGGCGTTCTTCCCAACTCAGTTGCCAGAGAGAAAGGAAACTGCTTAGGGATTTCACCATGAGACCAATGGTGATTTTAAAACAGTTACAGAGTTAAATGGCTGTGATAGGAGAAAACTGAGGATGGATCAACAACATTGTAGTTTCTCTACAATACTAACCTAATTGTCTAAGTGAAAAGAAGGAAGTCTGTTCCAAAATATGCATCCTGTTTGCAACAAGGCACTAAAGTAATACTGCAAAAAATATGGCAAAGCAATTCACTTTTTATGTTTGGGGCAAATCCAATACAACACATTACTGAGTATCACTCTCCATATTTTCAAGCATAGTGGTGGCTGCATCATGTTATGGGCATTCTTGTAATCGTTAAGGACTGGGGAGTTTTCAGGATAAAAAAGGAAGGGAGTAGAGCTAAGCACAGGCAACATCCCAGAGGAAACCCTGGTTCAGTCTGCTTCCCACCAGACACTGGGAGATGAATCCACCTTTCAGCAGGACAATAACCTAAAACACAACGTCAAATATATCCTGGAGTTGCTTACCAAGAATACTGTGAATGTTCCTGAGTGGCCGAGTTACAGTTTTGACCTAAATATACTTGAAAATCTATGGCAAGACATGAAAATGGTTGTCTAGCAATAATCAACAACTAATTTGACAGAGCTTGAAGACTTTTTAAATGAACAATGGGCAAATGTTGCACAATCCAGGTGTGGAAAGCTCTTAAGAGACCCAACCTAGAAAGTAATCACTGTTAAAGGTGCTTCTACAAAGTATTGACTCAAGGTTGTGAATACATATGTAAATTATATATCTGTATTTCATTTTCAATACATTTGCAAAAATGTCTAAAAACATGTTTTCACTTTGTCATTATGGGGTATTGTGTGTTGAAGGTGAGAAAAAAATATTTAATACATTTTGAATTCAGGCTGTAACACAACCAAAATGTAAAGGCGTAAACATGCATCTGATAGGGATTTGACGTTAGTGAAGTGACCTTATCCAGGTAGAGAGGGAGCAGTTCCTCCATGACCTTGGCTGAATGAGAGCTGACCTCTGATGGCTTTACCACAGCAGCATTACCTGAGGGATAGAGAGATGGGATGGATGGATAGAGGGATGGATGGAGAGAGGGATGAAGAGATGGATGGACGGAGGGAAGGAGGGAGGGAGGGAGGTAGGGAGGGAGGGAGGGACAGATAGACGGAGGGATGGGAGGGTTGGAGAGAGGGGTGGAGGGATGGATGGAGTGAGGGATGGAGAGAGGGATGGAGGCAGAAGAGAGATAGTATTAGACAGTGAATGTGTAATCATAACAACGTTACAAGACTGTGTTAGCTCCATGTTAGCCTGCTGAGGTAAAGCCTAGGCATTAGCTCCATGTTAGCCTGCTGAGGTAAAGCCTAGGCATTAGCTCCATGTTAGCCTGCTGAGATAAAGCCTAGGCATTAGCTCCATGTTAGCCTGCTGAGGTAAAGTCTAGGCATTAGCTCCATGTTAGCCTGCTGAGGTAAAGCCTAGGCATTAGCTCCATGTTAGCCTGCTGAGGTAAAGCCTAGGCATTAGCTCCATGTTAGCCTGCTGAGGTAAAGCCTAGGCATTAGCTCCATGTTAGCCTGCTGAGGTAAAGCCTGGGCATTAGCTCCATGTTAGCCTGCTGAGGTAAAGCCTAGGCATTAGCTCCATGTTAGCCTGCTGAGGTAAAGCCTAGGCATTAGCTCCATGTTAGCCTGCTGAGGTAAAGCCTAGGCATTAGCTTGGGGAGCTAACACAAGTCTAAAAGTCTCAGGTTATTCATCACGCGAGGATGTTTACACACAGAACCACCCCTATTGCATTATCTACTACAGTACCTGCAGCAATAGCCCCGACCAGCGGCTGGAGGGTCACTGCCCAGGGGTAGTTCCAGGCCCCGATGATGAGGACCAATCCCAAGGGCTCTGGCTGGATGTATACCTGTGACAAGATGTACACTATGTTATTAATCTATGATCCCCGTCCTTCATGTGTTCTGTACATTCTGTGTGGTATTTTATGTCCTGTAATGAGATTTAATGACGCAAATACATTTACGTGGAAACAGACAATAAGGTCCTATGGGCCCTGGTCACAGGTAGTGCACTATATAGGTAATAGGCTGCCATTTGGGACCCTAAATGTTTATCTTGTCTTACCTCGTCTAATATGGTGAGGAGGCTCTTCTCTACAGGCCGAGGGGCAGCCCAGTCTGCTAACCTCTCCACAGCCACGTTGATCTCCCCTTCCAGACCCAGGATCTCAAACAGCTCTGTGCTGTGTTCAGTCTGCAGCAGGATCAGAACACACACCAATTAGTCAGTCAGTCAGTCAGTCATATTTATATAGCCATTTATACAAAAACATTGTCACAGAGTGTTCTAAGGTAGTCTAACACATAGTTATAAGTGGGTTATGATTAGATGTCCAGGCTACATATTAACTTATCATAAAAACTACTTACAAACCCTTTACAATCCCTTTAAAAGATACCTTTATGTAAATTGTAAATCAAACTTCCGTCCCAAATGGCACCGTATTACCTTTATAGGGCACTACTTTTGACCGGGTATATATATATATATTATAGGGTGTCATCTGGGACGCAACCTCAGTGCTCACCTTGTTGAGGTCCTTCTTGACAGCATCTGCAATTTCCTTGCGTCTCTCTGTGATGAAGCGGCGCAGGCTCTTAAGCTGGTGAACTCTGAACTTGAGGGGTTTAGACTTACCAGTCTGAAAGGCCCTCCTTGCCCTCTCTACCACCAGCTGCTCCTGAGACATACTACTACCGTACTGGGCAAGGAGTGGTAGAACAGGGACATCAAGGGAATGTATTATTGGGTTAGTAGCTACATGTTGTGTGGTACCAAGGTACAGTGTGTGTGTTATCAAAACAGAGATAAGGATGACTAGCTCATATTTCTACTCATACATAAACGATAGGGTGGGAATGTCAAAGTGTATTCATTAACGCCAGTAGGCTAATAGGAGGAATCGACAATGATGCAATAGTATATGTCTATTTTATTTTGTATTTATGTATTATTATTATTTTTTTATTACCTTTATTTAACTAGGCAAGTCAGTAAATAACCGGCCAGACGACGCTGGGCCAATTGTGCGCCTATGTAGCAGTAATACACACTATTATTAGGCAGGGATCTTCACCAGGATATACTGTAGCCACTTGATTCTGGAGTTTAGCCATTCAAACAAGGGGCTGAGCTATATAACTAGCCAACGTTAGCTAACTGGCTAATAGCTAACAAAAAAACATTGCATTACAGAACCGTTCATATTCGAAGGCAACTAAATGTGAAACCCAGGTTATCATATGATTAAGTCAGCAGATAAATTATGTAATTTTTTTTTTACGAACGTTGCACTTCAGTTAACCCCAATAGTGCAAAACACTATAGCAGCTCACCTCAGTACAGTAGCTTTCGTCCTGTTATGCGATAAGATTATAACAGTATTACCACGTCATCAAAGGGGGAAGGGCCACCCCAGCAAACAGCATGGCGGTTGGTTGATCGGTATGTCAATCTAGCTCAAAATGCAAGGTTCGTTCAATGACAAGTGTAGATCGTTTGACTCTGCGCATTTGGGAAGTAGGCGCCGCCTATTTGATGGTGCAACAGATGATAGCACAAAGAGAAATATGTTTCCATTTTTAGCATCCGGTTGGAATTTCCACTCCCATATATGGTGAGGAGAGGAAGCCCAGTCAGATAATAAGAGGCGAAGCGAGAGGTTTCACTCTCACCAAAAACTGTGCAAAATTAACCGAATGCTTTTCGACAGTAGCGGTGCGCAGTGTAAAATCACTGGGGAAGCCAAGCCAGAAAAAAAGAAGAAGCTTACAACCTATGTGTTGTGATAATTGCGTTGTTTGCTCTATAACCTGTTAGTTCATGTGCCTTTCCACCGTGATAAACTGTATAACCGTGATATATAGGCCTAAGGTCAACACATTAAGACACAGTGGCAGAATAAATTCAACCACACCTTTGTTTTATCACAAAACCGGAGAGCAACATCTGTCTGGTAAAGAACAGTTACGTGACCCTACTGCATGGTCAAGCAAGTTCATGTTTCCAACATTTTCGGACAACAAAACAACTATTGATTTAGAACCACAGAGAGTCGCCTGCAAGAGGTTAAGACAACAGGATCTGCCTCCACTATCCAGCACCGTTTCTACATCATCAAATCACCTCTGCTTAGTCTAATACAGTGACAACTAAAGATACCAAAAACAATGTAGTCCAATCAATGTAAGCTAAATATGACGTGGCCGTCCATGGTTCTGAGTGTGTGTGTGAATGTGTTCGTGCGAGTATTAAAAACATGACTCCCCCTACTTGTAGAGAAACGCCAACGCCATCCTCCTCTCTTTCATGTTGATGAAACGTCTATGACTCTGTCATACAGTACAGACTTTGATTTTTTTGTTGTCCTAGGCTACCTGGCCAAAATGCTTGCTCGCTAGCCCAACTTCCTTTCACGGGCAACGATGAGCCAGCTAGTTAACATTAGCGTACTACATCTAGCTACATATTGAACTATTGAACCATCCTCTCAGGCCAGGGGCATAATGTATGAATTTATGGTTGGATCAGAATTGCCGTTATAATCATTGGCCAGTACGGAGAATTAAGTAAAACCACAAGTCCAAATCCTTATCTCCATCTTTGGCAAATTTTAGGAAGGGCCAATTTTAGCTAGCTAGCCACCGGAGGACCATGACACAACGAGATACAACAATTTGTTTTTGAATTTTGAATCTAAACTTGTCGCCTGCATTCCTGGCTTTGGGACAACGACTCCCATTGTTAAGGTGGAGATGAGCATCTAGTCATTATACAGTGCATTCAGAAAGTATTCAGACCCCTTGACTTTTTCCACATTTTGTTACGTTACAGCCTTGTTCTAAAATGCATTAAACTGTTGTTTTTTTCTCTCATCAATCTACACACAATACCCCATAATGACAAAGCAAAAATAGTTCTTTTTTAACATTTTTGCAAATGTATTACAAATAAAAAAAACGGAAATATCACATTTACATAAGTATTCAGACCCTTTACTCAGTACTTTGTTGAAGCACCTTTGGCAGTGATTACAGCCTTGAGTCTTCTTGGGTATGAAGCTACAATCTTGGCACACCTGTATTTGGGGAGTTTCTCCCATTCTTCTCTGCAGATCCTCTCAAGCTCTGTCAGGTTGGCTGGGGAGCGTCACTGCACAGCTATTTTCAGGTCTCTCGGAATCAAGTCCTGGCTCTGGCTGAGCCACTCAAGGACATTCAGAGACTTGTCCCGAAGCCACTCCTGCGTTGTCTTGGCTGTGTGCTTAGGGTTGTTGTCCAGTTTGAAGGTGAACCTTCGCCCTAGTCTGAGGTCCTGAGCTTGGTTTTTGCTCTGACATGCACTGTCAACTGTGGGACCCTATATAGACAGGTGTGTGCCTTTCCAAATCATGTCCAATCAATTGAATTTACCACAGGTAGACTCCATACAAGTTGTAGAAACATCTCAAGGACGACCAATGGGAACAGGACGCACCTGAGCTCAATTTCGAGTCTCTTAGCAAAGGGTCTGAAAAGGTATGGAAATAAGGTATTTCTGTTTTTATTTATTTATTAAAAAAACGTTTTTGCATCGTTATTATGGGGTATTGTGTGTAGATTGATGAGGAAATTGTCATATTCAATCCATTTTAGAATAAGGCACCTGCCCTGTGTTTTTTCGTAGCTGCTTGACGAAGAAATTTCCCCTTGGGAATCAATAAAGTATCTATCTATCTATCTATCTATCTATCTATCTATCTATCTATCTATCTATCTATCTATCTATCTATCTATCTATCTATCTATCTATCTATCTATCTATCTATCTATCTATCTATCTATCTATATATCTATCTATCTATCTACCAGCACCAGCTAGCTTTCTAGCAGGTTGTTTAGTGAACAAGGTATAGAAAACTAACATGTTTTCTTTTTATTTGTGAGATTATACATTTTTTCCAATGATAAATATAGCTAGTTATCTACAAAAACAGAATCATGCACTACATCACCAAAAATGTCTTACTCACCATAACAGCAGACTGGTCAAATGATCCTTTTAGAGCATGCAGCAGGTTCGAAATTAAATGTAAGCTCCACCCTCGCCATTAAGTCAACCAACCACATAAATTCTTCCTTTGGGGCAGAGCTGCCTTAATGCTGCATTCACATCTTGTTGCGAAGTCGTAAATACAACCTTCCTACTGAGATAAATGGACATGAACGCCCCTTGTAATTACGACTAGGAAACTTAGATATGATCTCTTTCCCACTTGCTGGACTCTAATATGCCTGTTATTTCAGCTGTCAATGGTGAAAATGGTTCTTGCGTTCCTTCTAAGCTCCGACCACGTGAACGCTCCAGGTAGTTCCTCCGAAGTAGAGAAGTCGTTCTTCCGATCACTCCGACAGGAAGTGAACGTGGCATAAGTACATCAGTCATGACAATAAATTAGCACCTGCAGCATAGCACTTGCTATGCCTGTAATAGTCTCTACATAAACGTTCTAAAAGATTAATTGTTCTATTCTTTAGTATAGACACGGTTAATATTGCTATAGCTGACGGATAACTAGAAAAACAAGATTTAGCTATTCCCAAATGTAAACAAATATGAAAAAGGCATGATAAGTTGAGCTCAGTCCTCCACCAGAATAGTGAGACCAGCAGGCGGACACAGGGCCACAGGTTCTTGAGCTGAGGACCCAATCAATCCTCCTCCAGAGTAGTGAGGCCAGCAGGTGGACACACATGGTCTTGAGCTGAGGACCCAATCTATACTCAAGTCAAGGCCACCAACCTGACCTGTGTTTGAAGGGACAATGCTGTCTGTGCTGCTGTCCCATATTTCAACTCATGCAAGTGGAGCAGTCAACCCCTTAATGGTTGAGTCTCCTGTAGAAGACGGCTGCCATTATAATGACAGTGATGCAGAGGAAGGCCAGGAAGCCCACTGCCACCCCAAGACCTGTAGAATCGTCTGATTTGTTGCTGGCAGTCTGCTGTTCTTTTATTGCCACAACTCTTTCTGCTCTGATGGTGATTGGAGTGGAGCTAATGGTTGTGTACCCTGTCACTCCATCTACAGTTTCAGGAACAGCACGCCTTCTCCTCCAGTTGTTACATTGTTTGAGAGTACTGCAGACGCTCTCCTCACAGAGACGGGTGATGCAGTGGAGGAAGTAGGTGGACATCATCTCATTCGGCTGCTCCATGAAGCGGAAGGCCGGGAAGGAGAAGCAGGCACGTTGACTCTCTCCATTCTCTTTGATGACGGTCAGCGGGTCAGTGTTGCAAGGGACAAACAGGTTGAAGATAGGGGAGTTGTCACTGTCGGGTTGTGGGGAAATGGAGGCGTAGCATTGGTCCAGGAGCACATGGTAATGGGAGGTCAGGTTGGTGGCCTGGACTCGAGTGTAGATTTCAGTCCTCAGCTCAAGACCCTGTTTCGGAATGATTATGGGTGAACTGTAGTTGTCATCACTGAAAAGATTAAGGCTCAAAGTGCTGACGAAACTACCATTGTTGTCCTTCACTGCAATGGAGGATGTAGACGTATCAATCTGGGTGTTGTTGATCAGGTACTCTAGGGGATAGGAACATGAATAGAAATACTTTAGTTCAGCGTTGTAAGTGACTGTCCCTGTGGTGGGGTCAAATGATCGGATCACACCGCTGATGTTGACTGTCTGGAGGTTGGAGAAGTCAGAGAATATTCCTGTGCCTGCAGCGCTGGTTGTCCTGAAGAGGCTGCCACAAGAATTGGTTGCGTTGAGGGGGAATTCGAACCTCAAGACAGGTGGAGTCACACTTTCATCCAGGGTTCCCTTGCAGGCTGGGCCATTCATGATGTTGTTGAGGATAAGCATGGACTCATTGTAGCCGGTGTAAATGGCCGGGCAGATGAGGACAGCCAGGCCAATAGATTTGGTTCCACAAGTTACCGAGATGTCTGTGTATTCTGGCCGTCTTAAGGTTGTTCTGCAGTCACTTAACTGTAGTTGACTATAATTTGCGATCATCATAGCAAAAAGGAAAAAGCTGAGAAGTTTCATTTTTTGCGTTCCTTGCTGTATTCATATCTCGACTGTTCCGCTCCATTACAGGTGCTCTTATAGCCAGGGCTCCTTCTTGGGATTGGACAGAAACAAGGTCAATGTTGCTCTGCGTATTCAAACGATTACATTGTGTTGAGGGTGTCACGCAGAGAGAATAGCCTATTTCTTTTGTCAATGTTCTTTAAAACACAGGTTCCCTTGGGATGATGTTTCATGGGGTAAGTGTTGAATGTAAACAAAGCCTCATTTCGACTTCCAACAATACCCTGTTGGCCTTTCTCATGACCCAACGTGGTTATAAGAGAACACACGGTGGCCCAGACGTTAAAGTTGTAGTCTGTTTATAAATCATATTCCCATGATATAGGTGGAGAAAAGAGCCATGGAATGCAGGTTCACCTCGACAATGGAACAACAATAGAAAAGTAATTAAGTTAATAAAATAGTACAAACAAATACAAGCTAAATTAATAAGAATATGATACAAAATTTGCTAAAATACACTAAATGGCCAAAGGTACAGTCATGTGAGAAAGTAAATACACCCCCTGGAAACTTCTCTTTTATTTGACATATTTGGACAGATGGATATGTCATCTTCACTTCAACACTATTGACAGATAAAGGTTACCCAATTTAACAAAATACACAATGCAATTACAATTAACAAAAATGGGAGGTCAGGAAGGAAGAGGCATCTACTCTCAAAATAGAATATCAAGACACAACTGACTTTTGCCAGACAACACCTGGGTAAAGTCAGTTGTGTCTTGATATTCTTTTTTGAGAGCAGAGGCTTCTTCCTTCCTGATCTCCCATGTAGGCCAAGTTTGTGCAGTCTCTTTCTGACAGTGTACCCATGCAATTTGACATTGATTGTGGCAAGAGAGGCCTGTAGATCCCTTGATGTCACCCTGGGGTTCTTAGAGACTTCTATGAGCATCTTTCGGTCAGCTCTTGGGCTGACTTTGGTGGAACAACCTGTCCTAGGTAGTTTGCCAGTGGTCTGGAATTTTTGTCGGACAATGGAATGATGTACTTTGAATTGCTTGGAAATGGATTTGTAACTCCTCCCAGACTGTAACTCCTCCCAGACTCATGGGAATCAATAATCTTTCTTCTGAGGGCCTCTGGTAGGTCTTTTGATCTTTGAATGATGTGTTACCACACACCCATATGGTTAAGACCAAACCCAAACAATTTTCTAATCTTTATGGAAGGCTGGACCCTCCAGTTTCTCTCTAATGTTTTCTAATCATTTGCACTTGTTTTGGTACCTAATTCTAATTTTAGCCATTTTATATGATGGTAAAGGTAGGGGTGTACTAACTTTTTCCCCATAAGGAAAAGGCATTTTTGGCTATTTCAGCCACACCCATTGCTGACACGTGTATAAAATCGAGCACATAGCCATGCAATCTCCATAGACAAACATTGGCAGTAGAATGGCCCGTATTGAAGAGCTCATTGACTTTCAATGTGGTGTAAAGTGCTTAAGTAAAAAAACTTTAACATGCGTTTTATATTAAAGTATCTTTACTTTTGAGTACTTTTTCCACATCTGACCTTCATAGCATGCCACCTTTCCAACAAGTCAGTTTGTCAAATTTCCGCCCTGATAGAGCTTCCCCGGTCAACTGTAAGTGCTGTTATTGTGGAGTGTAAACATCTAGGAGCAACAACAGCTCAGCCGCGAAGTAGTTGGCCACACAAGCTCACAGAACGGGACCGCTGAGTGATGTAAACATTGTCTGTCCTCGTTTGCAACACTCACTTCCGAGTTCCAAACTGCCTCTGGAAGCAACGTCAGCACAGTCCTGCTTCCATTCAGCCACAAGAGCATTAGTGAGGTCAGGCACTGATGTTGGGAAATTAGGCCTGGCTCGCAGTCGGCGTTCCAATTTATCCCAAAGGTGTTCGATGGGGTTGAGGTCAAGGCTTTGTGCAGGCCAGTCAAGTTCTTCCACACCAATCTTGACAACCAATTTCAGTACGGACTTCGCTTTGTGCACGGAGGCATTGTCATGCTGAAACAGGAAAGGGCCTTCCCCAAACTGTTGCCAAAATGTTGGAAGCACAGAATCGTCTAGAATGATTCCCTTCACTGGAACTAAGGCCCCCCCCTACCCCACACACACTTCTAAAACAAAAGTTGCGCCACTAGTCACACAATTACTTCAAAAGGCTTATGTAGACTTCCTGCGCACATTACTCAGGGAAGGACAGGGGGTGCAGAGAAAAATAGTTTCCAAACGTCATTTTGATATTTTTTTAGGATCCTGGCCAAACTGCTGGCCATCATGGACAACGTCACCCACCCTCTGTATGCCATGGTTATGACGCAGAGGAGCACCTTCAGTCACAGACTGATCCCACCACGGTGTGCCAGAGAGCGCTACAGGAGGTCCTTCCTGCTGGCGGCTATTAGACAATTTAATGCCTCACCGGGGTGCCGTGCCGTCGGCAACATAGACCTGGAACTGTTGGGGTGTTAGGACCTAGTTTAACAATTAGGCATCCATCCATCCGTGAGTAACTCCGGTCTGTATTCACTCATTCACTCAGGACTTATTCATTCAGCACTCATTAATTCAGGACTGTATATACATATTCATGTACAGTTGTTATACCATATCACGTCAATATTATAAGTAAATCTTGGACTGAACTTGAGTAGTCATTCACTCTGGACTGTACATTAGTATCCTGTCAGTAGTATCTTTTTATTTTTTCATTGCATGTAGTATATCGAATGTGCAATACATGCATTTATCTGTAGTTAGCCCTGTACTAAGGACTGTATTTTAAGGGAATTTGTATTATTACCCTAAATTATAATACGCACATTTAGCTATTTAAGTATCTCTTCCTGTCATTTACCTGTACAGTTAATTTAACCATGCAAATATTTACTTACCTGTACATTTAACCAGACTGTATATTAAGTAAACTTATATCATATGCGCATTTAGCTATTTAAGTATCTTTCTCTGCCATCGACCTGTATAGTTATCGTTTTTTTATATCAACATGCAATAATTGTATCATTTACATCATCTATCTATCTATCTATCTATCTATCTATCTATCTATCTATCTATCTATCTATCTATCTATCTATCTATCTATCTATCTATCTATCTATCTATCTATCTATCTACCTATCTATCTGTCAACTTGTTTATAATTAGATACAAGAAGCTTGTCTTCTGTCATTACTTTGATGCTCTAGTCTAGAATACTAAACAATGCCTTGCTCACCAGAATAATGTCATAAATTGATAGAATAATCAATGCAATACATCGGTAAAGTTCTCTGTAATTTCTGCTTCTGTCACGGATCGAGGACATTAAGGGACCAGGGATATTTCCAAATGACAGTTTGACCAGTTTTAAGGAAATTAAAATCTGTGAAAACGATTCAACATGTTTCTGATAGTATTTCAGTTCGTCTTGGATGCATATTTTATGTGGTTAAAAATGTTTTGTGTCAATTTTCAGTATTGTAATTACAAAGACCGGGCACTAGATGGTGCCAAACATATTTATTAGGACCTCATCTTGAAGACAGTGCTTTCTTTTTATGTATTGATAGTGTACAGATACTCAACCAGGTCTTTAAAGACACTGTGACATCAGGCTTTAAATGGTTAATGTTCCTACAACGTTCTCAGAACGTCACTGGGATAACGTCTAGCAGAAACCCTAAAAGGGAGCTTGAAGTCCTTACGACGTCCCCTGTTTGCTGGGCACACGAGTCCGCCACTGTTTTGGGCAAAATGAGAAAGGCTACCTGTTTAGTAACATGATTCTCTTGTGCTTTATTTATGATAGTTTGACAGTTGGCTAATAAAGTTATAGACATGTTCTTTGTGAGCGCAGCCAGCAGCAGCTGACTCGATACTCTGCAGTGCACCGACTTGTTTTTTCATGGATTGTATTTGTGAAATACAATCTAGACAGAGATGGCAGGCACCCCTTAAAAGGCTCCCTTCTAGACAGAGATGGCCGGCACCCCTTAAACATGTAATGTGTTGGTCCCATGTTTCATGAGCTGAAATAAAAGATCCCAGAAATGTTCCATACGCACAAAAAGCTTATTTCTGTCAAATTTTTTGCATTTCTCCTTTGCCAAGATAATCCATCCACCTGACAGGTGATTAAACAGCTTGATCATTAAACAGCTTGATCATTACACAGGTTGATCATTAAACAGGTTGATCATTAAACAGGTTGATCATTAAACAGGTTGATCATTAAACAGGTTGAGCATGTTGTTGTTATTTTACTGCTGCTGTTTAATTATTTGAT
Organism: Thymallus thymallus; assembly: GCA_023634145.1. Taxonomy (NCBI): domain Eukaryota; kingdom Metazoa; phylum Chordata; class Actinopteri; order Salmoniformes; family Salmonidae; genus Thymallus; species Thymallus thymallus. The sequence goes on along the minus strand of CM042378.1, from coordinate 33,613,067 downwards.
ACTTTTATTTTTCATTTCACGGTAAGATCTACTCCTGTTGTATTCGGCGCATGTGACAAATACAATTTGATTTGATTTGACAGGTGCGCATTGTGCTGGGGACAATAAAAGGCCTCTCTAAAATGTGCAATTTTGATACACAACACAATGCCACAGATGCGTGCAATTGGCATGCTGACTGCAGGAACGTCCACCAGAGCTATTGCCAGAGTTTTGAATGTTAATTTCTCTACCATCCCAGGACCTCCACATCCGGCTTCTTCACCTGCAGGATCGTCTGAGAACAGCCACCTGGACAGCTGATGAAACTGTGGGTTTGCACAACCAAATAATATCTGCACAAACTGTCAGAACCCATCTCTGGGAAGCTCATCTGCATGCTCATTGTCCTCACCAGGGTCTTGACCTGACTGCAGTTCAGCATCGTAACCAACTTCATTGGGGAAATACTCACCTTTGATGGCCACTGGCACACTGGAGAAGTGTGCTCTTCACGTTTCAACTGTCCCGGGCAGATGACAGATGTTGTGAACAGAGTGCCCCATGGTGGTGGTGGGGTTATGTTATGGTATGGGCAGGCATACGCTACGGACAGCAAACAAAATAGCATTTTATGGATTGCAATTTGAATGCACAGATATACTGTGACGAAATCCGGAGGCCCGTTGTCGTGCCAAAAGTATATTCATTTTCATAAACGTTTTACCGCACAGTAATGGGTAAGCCTTCCCCCGAGTCCTGTGAAGCTTGTGGGCTTTGTAAAGTAAAACATGCCTCTGTTTGTGAGCTCAAACCGTTCAGACTTTTTTTTGTTTTTTTTTGTGAGAAGACCGGTTTTTGGGATTACTCCTGGTCAGACAAACAGCGCTGTACCTCAGCCGCCTTCCACCGCAGATACGGAAGGCCGACATCGGTAGACGTGGTGGATTGAGACGCAGCCCAGAAGAGATGGCAGGCTTCCCAGAAGTCTCTAGCTTAATCAGATGGATTTTGATAAATAAATCAGATTAAAATTTGAATGAAACTATGATTGCGCGCGTCGCATGCATCGTCTCTAGGGGGGAATACATGTTGTATCACAACCGGCTGTGATCGGGAGTCCCAAAGGGCGGCGCACAATTGGCCCAGCGTCGTCCGGGTTAGGGGAGGCCAGGGGAGGCCGTCATTGTAAATAATAATTTGTTCTTAACTGACTTGCCCAGTTAAATCAAGGTTAAATAAAATAAGAAAAATAATTCATGAGGGCATTGGCTATAAAAACCAATAACAAAAGATTCTGAACATTTCTAGGGTTTGAACTGTCTGTGCAGTGTTGTATTGGGTTGACTTGAACTGTCTGTGCAGTGTTGTATTGGGTTGACTTGAACTGTCTGTGCAGTGTTGTATTGGGTTGACTTGAACTGTCAGTGCAGTGTTGTATTGGGTTGACTTGAACTGTCTGTGCAGTGTTGTATTGGGTTGACTTGAACTGTCTGTGCAGTGTTGTATTGGGTTGACTTGAACTGTCTGTGCAGTGTTGTATTGGGTTGACTTGAACTGTCTGTGCAGTGTTGTATTGGGTTGACTTGAACTGTCTGTGCAGTGTTGTATTGGGTTGACTTGAACTGTCTGTGCAGTGTTGTATTGGGTTGACTTGAACTGTCTGTGCAGTGTTGTATTGGGTTGACTTGAACTGTCTGTGCAGTGTTGCATTGGGTTGACTTGAACTGTCTGTGCAGTGTTGTATTGGGTTGACTGGGCTGACTTTTTCTTGCCTTATTCAACTTCTTCTTAAAAAGGACCAATCGAGCCCAGATGTAGTTTTCTGATCATATTGGAACTCCCTGCTATATGTTGCTATGGTTGTCTTGGTCTAACATCATCTGGAAATGTTTTAAATAGACGCTCAAAAACCTATAGAATCATATTTATAGTCAGCTTACTCTAATATTTTTATGTTGTTCAAGGCTCAAACTCCCATTATTCCATTCAGCAAAACCACTCCCACCATCCCCGACCGAAGTTGCAGCTCCATTGCGCTCTTTCCAAAGAGCCTATATTTCGTATTGACTTGTAAACTTTAGTGATGTTCGATGGTTGCTTGGACAGTTGCTGAGGCTGTATTTGTATGTTATCGTTGAAAACACTTTATTTCAGATGCACCAGGTTTACCTACTTAGCTAGCTAGCACTGCTAATGTTAGCACCAAAGATACAGGCTGAGAGACAAGGTTTCTGTAATGATTTGCCTGTAAATTTCATAATAAGTTTTGTGTTCTTCTAACAGGCCTACATGTTGTTCAAGACAGTCGATAAGATGAAACTCGGCTGTTATTGTTGCAAATAATATTATATTGTTGCATTGAACGTTTCAGCAGACTTTTAGCCCTCCATAACTGGCTTTGTGACTATTGCAGCTCTGTGGGTGTAACATTTATTGACAATTTTGGTACCTTCTGGAAACAAGGCTTGTTTTATAAGGAGGATGGGATCCACCCAAATCATTTGGGTTCCTGGATCCTTTCATGGCATTATAAGGCTGTATTGAGACAATGACTTATCAATGACCCAAGTCCAGCTCAGTTAATCCCTACCATTGTGTCGCTGAGTTGTCATAATGCTTCAGCAATTGTACATTATCCCAGGGGCAATGGAAGACACAATGTAAGTAACCTAATGTATGTCCCTCTAACTGCCATGAATGCCTCTACTGATCATGTGCCTATGAACCAGAGTGATGCTGTTGGCACTGAGGCGGTGTTCCCTGGTAGAACGTCCACTGTGTGCAGCTCACCCTACACTAACATAAATAACATGAGCATGGTCGACCTCTGCTAAGCTTCCCAGTAAAGCAATGAAAACAATATCAAGCATCCAAAAAAGGGCTAAAAATATCCCACGTTAACATATGTAGCTTAAGAAACAAGGTTAATGAAATCAATAATTTGCTAGTAACAGATTACATTCTCTGAAACTCACTTAGATAATACCTTTGATGATATATTGGTCGCAATACATGGTTATAACATCTACAGAAAAGACAGAAATGCCAAAGGTGGAGGTTTATATTCAGAACCACATTCATGTAAAGCTTAGAAAGGATCTCATGTTAAATACTGTTGAAGTAATATGGCTGCAGGTTCATCTGCCTCACCTAAAGACCATTCTGGTGGGAAGCTGCTGTAGACCAAGTGCTAACAGTCAGTATCTGGATAACATGTGTGAAATGCTTGATAATCTATGTGATATCAACAGAGAGGTATGGTTTCTGGGTGATTTAAATATTGACTGGCTTTCATCAGGCTGCCCACTCAAGAAAAAAGCATCAAACTGTAACTAGTGCCTGCAAACCTGGTTCAGGTTATCAGTCAACCTACCAGGGTCGTTACAAACAGCACAGGAATGACATCATCAACATGTATTAATCACATCTTTACTAATCCAAATCCATAGGATGTAGTGAACACAATATAGTCTAATATAGAGTATAAGAGGTCATACAATACGTTTTTTTGTGATTCCTATGTTGTTGATATAAAGAATATTTGCTGGTCTGTGGTGTGTAATGAGGAGCAACCAGACGCTGCACTTGACACATTTATGAAACTGACCTGAATAAAAAGAAGAAGAAACTATACTTTGAAACAAAGATAAATTATATAAAGAATGATAGGCAGAAAGATAAAGTCAGCTCCATCATTCATTGAATCAGATGGCTAATTCATCACAAAACCCACTGATATTACCAATTACTTTAATGTTTTTTTCATTGGGAAGATTAGCAAACTTAGGCATGACAGGCCAGCAACAAACGCTGACACTACACATCCAAGTATAACTGATCAAATTATGAAAGACAATCATTGTACTTTTGAATTCTGTAAAGTCAGCGTGGAAGAGGTGAAAAAAGTATTGTTGTCTATCAACAATGACAAGCCACCGGGGTCTGACAACTTGGATGGAGAATTACTGAGGATAATAGAGGACGATATTGCTACTCCTATTCGCCATATCTTCAATCTAAGCATATTAGAAAGTGTGTTCCCTCAGGCCTGGAGGAGAGCAAAAGTAATTCCGCTACCCAAGAATAGTAAAGCCCCCTTTACTGGCTCAAATAGTCGACCAATCAGCCTGTTACCAACCCTTAGTAAAAACTTCTGGAAAAAATGGTGTTTTACCAGATACAATGCTATTTTACTGTAAATAAATTGACAACAGACTCAGCATGCTAATAGGGAAGGACACTCAACAAGCACGGCACTTACACAAATGACCGATGATTGGCTGAGAGAAATTGATAAAATGATTGTGGGGGCTGTCTTGTTAGACTTCAGTGCGTCTTTTGACATTATCGATCATAGTCTGCTGCTGGAAAAACGTATGTGTTATGGCTTTACACCCCATGCTATATTGTGGATAAAAAGTTACCTGTCTAACAGAACACAGAAGGTGTTCATTAATGGAAGCCTCGCCAACACAATCCAGGTAGAATCAGGATCTTTTCAATCTTTACTAACGACGTGCCACTGGTTTTGAGTCTGATGTATGCTGATGACTCAACACTATACATGTCAGCTACTACAGTGAGTGAAATCACTGCAATTTCAGAATGGTGGCACGGAATAAGTTAGTCCTAAATATTTCAAAAACTAAAAGCATTGTATTTGGGACAAGTCATTCACTAAACAAACCCTAAACCTCAACTACATCTTGTAATAAATGGTGGAAATTGCACAAGTTGAGGTGACTAAACTGTCATGGTCAAAACATGTTGATACAAGATGGGGTGTGACAAAACTAAGTCTGTCCATAAAAAAGCATCACTCTTCTTTTTAACAACACTATCAACAAGTGAGATCCTACAGGCCTTAGTTTTGTCGCACCAGGACTACTGTTCAGTCGTGTTGTCATGCCTGGCCCTTAAATGTAACCAGAGAGCTAACATTAATAATATGCATGTAAATCTCTCATGGCTCAAAGTGAAGGAGAGATTGACTTCATCACTACTTGTTTTTGATATACTGAATGCACCGAGGTGTTTGTTTAAACTACTAGCACACAGCTCAGACACCCATGCATAATACACTAGACATGCCACCAAAGGTCAAGAACATACTATGGGAGGCGCACAGTACTACATAGAGCCATGGAACTCTATTCCACATCAGGTAACTGATGCAAGCAGTAGAATCAGATTTAAAAAAACAGATAAAAATACACCTTATGGAACAGCAGGGACTGTGAAGAGACTGACACAGGCACACATACACATGATAAGACATGCACTCTACAAACACGTACACATGCATGTTGTACTGTAGAAATGTGATAGTAGAGTAGTGGCCTGAGGGAACACATTGTCTTGTGAAAAGTGTTATGAAATGTAATGTCATGTAATATTTTGTATTATATAGAACTTCCATAATGTTGCTGGACCCCAGGAAGAGTAGCTCCTACCTTGGCGGCAGCTAATGGGGATCCTTAATACTGTAAATACAAAAATCGGATGTAACAGTCAGACTAGCCTGCTAACTAGATATGGCTTTGATGGCCTTGATGGGCTCGATGGGCCTTGATGGGCTCAGCAACGGTAACAAGGAGTGATGTGTAATGAAATGCACATACCCAGGTAGGTGGGTAGAATGTTTTTTAATTTCTTTGTATCCTTTCTCTGGGACCATCAAACAACGTCCTGGTGACTGATACACTGAATGTACTGAGAACGTCCGATAAGCATCCTGACTTGGTCCGCAATGACATCATGGAACATGCTGGGAACTAGACAAAAAACTCCACGGGACCATCACAGAACGTTCTAAGAAACGTCCTATAAATGTCCTTGGGGACATCCCTGGAACAAACCGGGAACTAGACAAAACCTCCACAGGACCATGACACAACGTCCTGATGACCATTTCATGACGTTCCATGGACCTCTTAAGGACTCATTGTTTTAGCAAGGAATACATAATGTATTGTATCTATCACACATCTTTATGCTCATTATACTGTATTGTACATATGACACAATCAGGGCCAGCCCTACCAATAAGCGACAGAAGTGCGGCCGCTAAGGGGCCCCCTTACTGTTGGTGAAACTTCCTTTCGTAGCATCGGAGGCAAAGTCATTAATATTCATGAGTTACGACATAGAACCCGTCAGGTGACGTCACACATATGCTCTGCAGAGACATCTGTTCATCTAGCTCGCCGGCATGAACACTGAGCACCGAACGACTTGAAAAACCTAGCTTTAACTTGATCATTTTGGCGAAGAATGAAAGTCCACTACTTGTACTTTAAGTTAACCCAAATGTATCAAAGAATAGCCACGCTTTGTTGGCTAGTAGTGGCTACTGCTCCCGAGTCTAGCTAGCTGCGTCTTTTGGCATCCACGATTAGCTAGCTAGCTAGTTAGGTACAGGCCCCCAGTGTCCGTGAAGTCAAGAGGGAGCGTGAAGTCAAGAGCTCTTCTTGTCGGCTACTGCGTAGCAAGCTAGGGGTGCCTAAAGCTGTGGTCTGCCTTAGAAAGCCTGTGTAAATTACAATCGCCAGAACGGCCAAACAATAACGACTCTCTCTCTGGCAGGATGAAAAAGACTACATCTACCATGATCCTTTGCTAGTTACAGCCAGTGGGCATGTGCAACGGGCCTAAGAGTAAGGAAAAAGAGACACATCACAAAAATGATTTACAGACAAACTTTACTTAATAATCGAAGTAACAAAACCAAAAAAATAACATCACGACACAAAGGCAACACGTTGAGTAGGCAACATGGTTCTGGTTTGTTCCTGCATGATCACAGTCCAACCAAACAGAACTGACGAGCACAGCAGGAGAAAATACCTGGGGATAAATTCAATCAAACCCGCATTGCAGTATTTACACAGTAGCTTTTTTTTTCAAATGGTCAAATAAACTCACAGACTGGTCTTGGGTACTGTATAACTTACAACTACTTCCAGGGTGACCCCCCCTCACAGGTATGCTTTCACTTTTCAGAATTAGAAGTGTGTGTACACGAGATTAATATTGTAAATAAAGACATTGCATAAACATTGCTATGGTGGGTTTGAATAAATCCCAGCCTTGTTTTTTAAAGCTAAAATGCAGTTCAACAGGAACATACAATAAGTGTTCACAGAGCAGAACAAATAGAGACCAGCCATCTACTCCATCATTGGCAGTGGTAGATGCTATTCCTCAGTCAAATCATATACACTTTGTTCACAAAAAACATTGGTTCAGACATTCAAATGCTCTCTCTCACACACACACACGCACAAACTCAACACTGGAATTCAACAGGCAGTATTGTACAGTAGGTAAGGCATTATGGGATACTGTGATGTTGATAGTTAAAATGAGGGTCTTGACCATCCAGAATAGATGGTCCAGAATAAAATCCAGAATAAAATGCAAAAATACAGTCTCCTTGCCAGGCGCTGCATGGGGCAATAATACTGGTCCTGTATTAGTCTCTGTAGAGCAGTGATTTACTAGTCCTGTATTAGTCTCTGTAGAGCAGTGATTTACTAGTCCTGTATTAGTCTCTGTAGAGCAGTGATTTACTAGTCCTGTATTAGTCTCTGTCGAGCAGTGATTTACTAGTCCTGTATTAGTCTCTGTAGAGCAGTGATTTACTAGTCCTGTATTAGTCTCTGTAGAGCAGTGATTTACTAGTCCTGTATTAGTCTCTGTAGAGCAGTGATTTACTAGTCCTGTATTAGTCTCTGTAGAGCAGTGATTTACTAGTCCTGTATTAGTCTCTGTAGAGCAGTGATTTACTAATCCTGTATTAGTCTCTGTAGAGCAGTGATTTACTAGTCCTGTATTAGTCTCTGTAGAGCAGTGATTTACTAGTCCTGTATTAGTCTCTGTAGAGCAGTGATTTACTAGTCCTGTATTAGTCTCTGTAGAGCAGTGATTTTTTATTTCTGCTGCTATGTCGGTACTGTCACACCCTGATCTGTTTCACCTGTCTGTGTGCTTGTCTCCACCTCCTTCCAGGTGTCACCCTTCTTCCTCATTATCCCCAGTGTATTTATACCTGTGTTCTATGTCTGGCTACCGGTTTTCCCCTTTGCTCCTGCCTTGCTATTTGTTATCTCCTAGAATTTCTCGGTTTTGACCCCTCCTGCCTGCCGTCTTGTACCTTTGCCTCACTACTCTGGATTACCAAACTCTGTTTTCCCCTGACCTGTATTTTGCCTACTCCTGTTGTGATAATAAACATTTGTTATGGGTCTGGGTCTTACCTTCGAACGTTATAGGTGTCACACAACATGATTACAGTAATAACTAATGACGAAATGACAGTAAAAAAGAAACACTACTGACAACACGATTACGGTAATAACTAATGAAAGAATTACAGTAAATAAGAAACACTACTGACTTTTCAGCAGACGTCAGATCCTGGGTTTATAACCATTCATTGATTATCAAAATAACAGCGTCAAGAAAAGACTCCAACGTGGTGGGTTGTTAGGAAACATCAGTGTTTCAAAACTGAGTCAACACAACATTTGGAAGTTTGGAATGTGTTAGTATGTATAGCATTAGTTTCTTACATACCCATTAAAAAATACATTTTGGAAACATTTCAAACATTCACTCAGATAAACACTTTGCAGAAACACACATTTACAAAAAAGGAACTCATGCGGAAATGTGTGTGTGTGTGTGTGTCTCAGGCTATACCTAGGTATCCTCCAATAGTAGAAGCAATGACGATTCCCAGAATCACACAGCAAATAATGATCATAATTTTCTTCTGCACGTTTTTAAAAAGAGAAAGAAACATCCCGGGCAGCATGTGAAGAGAAGACGACAGATAAACCCTAAAACAACGGGTTATTGATAACAGAAGAGTGCTTAAGATCATGCTACAGGTCAGTTTCCACATACTGTGTTCTGTATTCCTTTCCGTTACGTTTTGGTTATTATTATTATTACAAGGTTTCTCTGAAAATAGAAGCCATGCATAGTACATAGTACAGCCAGTAGTTGATTATATCACCGTGGTCGTAGATAATGATTCATACACTGCACAGTACATCAACGTGCTTAAAAACATGCAACACATCTCCTTCAACAACACAGCAGAACTCATGCAACATGACTGGGTCACGTGTAGGGTGATGACGTGTATACACAAACACAAACAGGTCAAAAGATAATTCTATAATAATATATGTCATTTAGCAGACACTTTGGTCCCAGGAATCAAACCCACTATCCTGACGTTGCAAGTGCCATGCTCTACCAAGGACCACTAATCATCTATCGGTAGTGTTCATGTGATTTCTATGGGTGTGGCCATCCTCAACAGAAAGTAGCAAAACCTGTCTGCCCAGTAACTATGTGTTCCAGCTCCTCAGTGTTTCACACAACTTCTTTTAACCAGGTTGGGTGTTGGTAGACCAGACCATCAGTGAGCTAGGTGAGTGTGGAAGACATGGAGCCATCCTTCAGGGAGGTGCCAAGGTCCTAAACCAGGCCTCTCTCAGCTCAGAGGGACACCCACCCTCAGGCCAAGGTCTGGATGTCGGGGGCTCCCTAACTGAGCCCCACAGCCAGAGCAATGATGAGGATGGTCAGAGAGACCGCAAGGCAAACCCCTATCAGGATCATCTTCTGCACGGGGAGACGGAGAGGGGGAGAGAGTGAGTGACAGAGAGACATGGATGGGATGGAGTTGTGGAGAAAGGAAAGACAGAGAAAGAGACAGAGAGAGAAACAGAGACACAGAGAGAGAGAGAGAGAGAGAGAGAGAGAGAGAGAGAGAGAGAGAGAGAGAGAGAGAATGGGAGGAATGGAAAGGAAAAAGCGAGGGAAACCTCCAGCTACTCAATGTCTGCTCCTAATTCTGAGGAGAATATAACTGTCTTATGTGATGTTATGTTGACTATAACTGTCTTATGTGATGTTATGTTGACTATAACTGTCTTATGTGATGTCATGTTGACTATAACTGTCTTATGTGATGTTATGTTGACTATAACTGTCTTATGTGATGTTATGTTGACTATAACTGTCTTATGTGATGTTATGTTGACTATAACTGTCTTATGTGATGTCATGTTGACTATAACTGTCTTATGTGATGTTATGTTGACTATAACTGTCTTATGTGATGTTATGTTGACTATAACTGTCTTATGTGATGTTATGTTGACATAAAAATATCATTTGTTGCGTTGAAATCAGGGAGTATCGGGGAGAATGCCTTTACCAACCAGGAGAGGGCAGTGAGCCCTCAAGCTGAGTGAACCTAGAGCTGCCTATATGCTGCGTAAAGCAGGGGGTGATGACAAACCCCCAGAAGGCAAGGCAGGGAAGTTAGTTAATTCAGTCAGTCAGTCACACAACCTAAAATGAGGAGGATGCTGTGATACACTACATCAACTGCACAGTCCAGTCTCTACTTTCACTACAACCCAGACAGGCACAAAGCATGCTTCAACAGAGATTGTGTGTGTGTGAGAGAGAGAGAAAGAGCTACTGTAGCAAGAGACAGAGAGATCCCAAACTGATCTGGAGACAGAGCTATAATGCATGCCATGCCATACGGTCCACCCATCAGCTCCAGCTGTGTGTGTGACTCACCCTCCGGGCTTTACTCTGGTATTTAACAGCCTTCTTAGTGTCTGACACCGCCCTCTCCACATAGTCCACAGAGTGCTCCACATTGTACTCTATACGGTCTATCATCTCCCCCTGAGAGCGGGGGAGGGGAGGAAGGGGCAGCATAGCAGAGGGATGGATGGGAGGGACACAACAGAGGGGATGGGGAAACAGGTGGGGAAGGAGGACACAGAGGAAAAGAAGGGAAGCGTAGAAAGAGGGCAGAGAGGATAGAGAGAAAGAGAGATGTGTGAGAGTATGTCCATAAACTGGGTGTTGTTGTGTCTCACCCTGCGGCCGCCCTTCTGCATGCTGACGGCAGCCTTGTAGTTGTCTCTGGCCTGTTCCACATAGTCCTGGGTGTTACACACGTTCTGCTCAATGTTGTTCACCAGCTCCCCCTGTTGGACAAAACAGAAAACACATCTGAAGAGGAAAGTACATCTGCATTGTATTAAACAAAATGTCAAACAAGTAACTAAAATGTAATTAAATAGAAACAATTGAAGTGCTATTGCACTCAAAGCTAGCACATAACAGAATATAAGCACACATGTGCATCTACTGATGTACACAAGCTAAAAAAAAAAACACACACGCACCTCCCCCCCCACACACACACACACGAACGCACAAATGTACATTATCCTTTGCATAGCTGTTTTTACTGCAGCCCCATTGAAGTGAAGTTTTGACCACTTGAGTAATCTAACAACCCTTTCAATCTCAGTATCTCAAATTTCATCAATTAAATCCCCAATGCCCAACACACACTTCAACTTAGAATACCAACTGTGCACAGACTGGAGGAATTACAAGGGAATTACCTTGGGAGGTTAGTGGGAGGCCCATTATCGCAGTGCTTAGAGCCTGTTATGGTGAAAAAGAGAGAGAGAAGAGAGGGAAAGAGAGGAAGGAAGGAAGGACAGGAAGAAGGAGAAAGGTGGGGAGGGATGGCAGAGGGAGGGGAAGCAGAGAGACGACAGAAGGGGACAAACCTGGAATAGAAGGAAGCATCGCCCAGACTGATATAGAGCCCAGGGTTAATTAATTAATTAGCCAAGCAGTAGTCTCATCAATTATTCAATCACACTTGTTAATTACCACACACACACACACACACACACACACACACACACACACACACACACACACACACACACACACACACACACACACACACACACACACACACACACACACACACACACACACACACACCCTAATCCCCAGGGACTCAGCCCCCACAGTCCAGTAGACACAGAGAGAGACTGATCCCATACTGTTCTGTACAGTACACACTGTTGCTAGCAGCATCAACCAGTATCTCCCACTATCTACCAGTATGTAGCAGTATCTACCACTATCTACCAGTATGTAGCAGTATCTACCACTATCTACCAGTATCTACCACTATCTACCACTATCTACCAGTATCTACCACTATCTACCACTATCTACCACTATCTAGCAGTATCTAGCAGTATCTAGCAGTATCTACCACTATCTACCAGTATCTACCAGTATCTAGCTGTATCTAACACTATCTACCAGTATCTAGCAGTATCTACCACTATCTACCAGTATCTAGCAGTATCTACCACTATCTAGCATTATCTAGCAGTATCTACCACTATCTAGCATTATCTAGCTGTATCTACCAGTATCTACCAGTATCTAGCTGTATCTACCACTATCTAGCAGTATCTAGCAGTATCTAGCAGTATCTACCACTATCTACCACTATCTAGCAGTATCTACCACTACCTAGCAGTATCTACCACTATCTAGCAGTATCTACCAGTATCTACCAGTATCTACCAGTATCTACCACTATCTACCAGTATCTACCACTATCTAGCTGTATCTACCACTATCTAGCTGTATATACCACTATCTAGCAGTATCTAGCAGTATCTACCACTATCTACCACTATCTAGCAGTATCTACCAGTATCTACCACTATCTAGCATTATCTACCAGTATCTACCACTATCTAGCAGTATCTACCAGTATCTACCAGTATCTACCACTATCAACCACTATCTAGCAGTATCTACCAGTATCTACCACAATCTAGCTGTATCTACCACTATCTAGCAGTATCTAGCAGTATCTACCAGTATCTACCACTATCTAACAGTATCTACCAGTATCTACCACTATCTAGCAGTATCTACCAGTATCTACCACTATCTACCAGTATCTAGCAGTATCTACCACTATCTACCAGTATCTAGCATTATCTACCACTATCTACCAGTATCTAGCATTATCTACCAGTATCTACCACTGTGTGGCTCAGTTGGTAGAGCATGGCACTTGTAACTCAGTTGGTAGAGCATGGCACTTGTAACTCAGTTGGTAGAGCATGCCACTTGTAACTCAGATGGTAGAGCATGGCACTTGTAACTCAGTTGTTAGAGCATTGCACTTGTAACACCAGAGTTGTGGGTTCGATTCCCACGTGGTACCAGTATGAAAATGTATGCACTCGAAAAGAACCCAGCTGTCTTCACGAAATGTCACTCTGGATAAGAGACTCTGCTAAATTACAACAATTTAAATGTAAATCCACCACTAAAGCTTTCCCACAATGCCCTGCCTGTATTCTGCCCTCAAGATCTTAATCTGTTCTTCAACCCATCTAGATTCAGGTAAACTGTACATTTAATGAGGTGCTGCTCTTGTTTGAGAGACAGATTTTTGTTTTTTTATCATACTTTCCAAGTAGTGTAACTGGTCTGGGAACAGACAGACATAGTGTGGCTGTATGTGTGATACACTACCAATCTATCCACTGTGAGGCCATATGCCCAACACTGGCCCTGCTGGCTGGTCCTGTTGGCTGCTGAGCCCCTCTGTCCCAGTCTATACCCAGGGGAAGTGAGGGGGTGGTGGGCTGCATGACTAGGTGAGGCTGGGGTCTGGATAGTCGGTAAGCCTCACCTGGCTCTCCACCAGCATGGCCATGTCCATGAACATGTCATGTAGCTCGCGGATGCTGTTCTCTAGCTTGATAATCTCAGTGTGACGGGTCTCAATCTCGTTCATCGCCTGCTGGGTGATGTTGGAGTCCATGACGATCTGAGGGTTCAGAAAGGGAGGGGGGGTGAGAGGATGAGAGAGAGGGTGTGAGAGAGAGGGTGAAAGAGAAGATGAGAGAGATAGAGAGAGAGAGAGAGAGAGAGAGAGAGAGCGAGAGACACATTAGAAACAGCCATCTGCTCTCCTGTCCTCAAAAAAACAGCTCTGTCTGGAATAATTATTCCAATGTTCTCCCAAGTGACAGAGAACTGGCTAGCAGGCCGATAAACAGCCTGTGCACCCTCTCCTCCATTATCCTCTCTACCCCCCACAATACATGAGAAATTACAGTACAGCCTCGTTACCCCCCACAATACATGAGGAATGACAGTACAGCCTCGCTACCCCCCACAATACATGTGGGGGGTAGCTGGGTTCTAACACTCACCCCTGAAGTGAAGACAGCTGGGTTCTAACACTCACCCCTGAAGTGAAGACAGCTGTGTTCTAACACTCACCCCTGAAGTGAAGACAGCTGGGTTCTAACACTAGCTGTGTTCTAACACTCACCCCTGAAGTGAAGACAGCTGTGTTCTAACACTCACCCCTGAAGTGAAGACAGCTGGGTTCTAACACTCACCCCTGAAGTGAAGACAGCTGGGTTCTAACACTCACCCCTGAAGTGAAGACAGCTGGGTTCTAACACTCACCCCTGAAGTGAAGACAGCTGGGTTCTAACACTCACCCCTGAAGTGAAGACAGCTGGGTTCTAACACTCACCCCTGAAGTGAAGACAGCTGGGTTCTAACACTCACCCCTGAAGTGAAGACAGCTGGGTTCTAACACTCACCCCTGAAGTGAAGACAGCTGGGTTCTAACACTCACCCCTGAAGTGAAGACAGCTGGGTTCTAACACTCACCCCTGAAGTGAAGACAGCTGTGTTCTAACACTCACCCCTGAAGTGAAGACAGCTGGGTTCTAACACTCACCCCTGAAGTGAAGACAGCTGTGTTCTAACACTCACCCCTGAAGTGAAGACAGCTGTGTTCTAACACTCACCCCTGAAGTGAAGACAGCTGTGTTCTAACACTCACCCCTGAAGTGAAGACAGCTGTGTTCTAACACTCACCCCTGAAGTGAAGACAGCTGGGTTCTAACACTCACCCCTGAAGTGAAGACAGCTGTGTTCTAACACTCACCCCTGAAGTGAAGACAGCTGTGTTCTAACACTCACCCCTGAAGTGAAGACAGCTGTGTTCTAACACTCACCCCTGAAGTGAAGACAGCTGTGTTCTAACACTCACCCCTGAAGTGAAGACAGCTGGGTTCTAACACTCACCCCTGAAGTGAAGACAGCTGGGTTCTAACACTCACCCCTGAAGTGAAGACAGCTGGGTTCTAACACTCACCCCTGAAGTGAAGACAGCTGGGTTGTCACTCTCTAACATGCTCTCCAGCTCCTCGTTTGTTGTATTCCTCCCAGCTGTGAATTACACACACACACCACGCACGCACACAGACACACACACACACACTCACACACCACGCACGCACACAGACACACACACACACACACACAAACAACTCATCAATATGGATTGTGGTTTGCATGCAACATTCAAAGAAAAGTTTAAGTTCAAAGCATGATAACCAATGTGGACAGAATTCAAACGTAACAGCTGGAAACCTTCGGTCCTGCAGACTTCCACAGATCTGACCTTCTATTCAGCTTCTGAACACTAAACAAACCCAGACGTGTGTGTGTCCATTCACACGTCTTTCCCTTTCCTCAGGAGAAAGAAAAAGGTATTGTGTGAACCAACAGTCACCCCTAGGCTCCTTCACAGAACCAACAGTCACCCCCAGGCTCCTTCACAGAACCAACAGTCATCCCCAGGCTCCTTCACAGAACCAACAGTCATCCCCAGGCTCCTTCACAGAACCAAGAGTTCTACAAGCAGTTGTTACAACAACAAGAAAATAGCTTCAAGTGTTGTGTTCAAATACTGGTGGAGTCAACTAGTAAAAGAATGGACGACATGACCAGAGAGGTCCAGGACCTGAAGAACAGTTTGCAGTTCTCCCAGGGTCAGCTCAATGAGTTTAAACAGGAGAACGGCAAAATGACAGCATCTGTGTGGATCTGTGAATCCAACAGACTCCACACCTGGACGGAGTCTGAGGACAAAGTGAGGGATATGATCTTGGAGAAACTGAAGATGGACCACAGGAAGATCAAAGCTGAGCTCGCCCACAGGACTGGAAAACCCACCACTGGCCCAGGCCGATAGTGGTCAAGTTCCTGAGGGTAGCTGTTCTGGAAAGAGCCAAGAACTTGAGAGGAACATATATCTTCCTTAACGAGGACTATCCTGAAGCTGTGCGCCAGAAGAGAAAAACAGCCATGAAATCTGCCAGAGTGCGTGGGAACATTGCTTACATCCGTTAAGACAGGCTCATTATCCACCCTCCCTCCCAAAAGCCTGGAATGGATGAGACCCAAGGCTATGGGTTCTTAGCTTCAACCACGCAGCACACACACTTACACACACCAACCGTTTCATATTTTTTATTTATTTAACCATGCAAGTCAGTTAAGAACAAATTCTTCTTTACAATGACAACCTACCCCGGCCTCCCTTTACCCGGAAGACGCTGGGCCAATTGTGCACAGCCATATGGGACTTCCGATCACAGCCAGGATCGAACCAGGGTCTGCAGTGATGGCTCTAGCACTGAGATGCAGTGCCTTAGACCGCTGCGCCACTCGGCTACCCAGGAAAGGGCTGAAAACAGCCCATATTAATATACAGTATCTAGCCTTAGAAAAAAGGTTCATGAAATCAATAACTTGATAACATCAAATAACATTAATATATTAGCCATTTCTGAGACTCACTTAGATCATTCCTTTGATGATACAGCAGTAGCAATACAAGAGCAGACAGGAAAGATTACGGGGGGGAGGTTTTGATATATACAGTGCATTCGGAAAGTATTCATAACTCATCCCTTTTACACATTTTGTTATGTTACAGCCTTATTCTAAAATTGATTAAATACAAATGTTCCTCATCGATCTACACATAATACCCCATAATGAGTTAGAGATAAAAACTGAACTGATCTTATTTACATCAGTATTCAGACCCTTTGCTATGAGACTCGAAACTAAGCTCAGGTTCATCTTGTTCCTATTGATCATCTTTGAGATGTTTCTACAACTTGATCGGAGTTCACCTATGGTAAATTTCAATTGATTGGACATGATTTGGAAAGGCACACACCTGTCTATATAAGGTCCCATGTCAGAGCAAAAACCAAGCCATGAGGTCGAAGGAATTACCCATGGAGCTCACAGGGCTGGTGCAAAATGCCAGAACGAAAGTACACAAAAGACAGATACACGATACATGATACACAGTGCGGCAATATGAAAAAGTATACAAAGACAAGAAGTCTGGAGTGCAAAAAGCTATAAAAAGGCATTGCACAGTATTAGTGAATGGCTGAATATGTACACTATACATTGTTACAGAGTGTTAGGTGAAAAAATTATACAAATATTGCAAGTTGATATAAATAAATAAAAAATATTTGCATGGTTAACTATACTATACAGGTCGATGGCAGAGAAAGATACTTAAATAGCTATATGTGCGTATAATATAAGTGAGGGTAATAATAGTTTACTTAATATACAGTCTGGTTAAATGTACAGGTAAGTAAATATTTGCATGGTTAAATTAACTGTACAGGTAAATGACAGGAAGAGATACTTAAATAGCTAAATGTGCGTATTATATCATTTAGGGTAATAATAATAATAATAATAATAATAATTAATAATTCCCTTAAAATACGATGGATGGATGCATAATTGTTAAACTAGGTCCTAACACCCCAACAGTTCCAGGTCTATGTTGCCGACGGCACAGCACCCCGGTGAGGCATTAAATAGTCTAATAGCCGCCGGCAGGAAGGACCTCCTGTAGCGCTCTCTGGCACACCGAGGTGGGATCAGTCTGTGACTGAAAGTGCTCCTCTGCGTCATAACCATGGCATGCAGAGGGTGGGTGACATTGTCCATGATGGCCAACAGGTTGGCCAGGATCCTTCTCTCCGTCACCTCCTCTAGAGTGTCAAGGCTAATCCCCAGAACAGAGCTAGCCTTCCTGATCAGCTTATTTACCCGAGAAGCATCACCGGCCTTTATGTTGGCGCCCCAGCACACCACAGCAAAAAAGATGGCACCACAGACTGGTAGAAAGTATGCAGTAGTTTACTGCACACGTTGAAGGACCTGAGCCTCCTCAGAAAGTAGAGTCGGCTCGGGGGGTGGGACAGCCTTGAGGGTGTGTGGCCTGGAGAGCTGGAGGGGAGGTGGACAGGGCTAATATCAAAACTGTTAAAAAATTGGTTAAGCTCATTGGCTCTGTCCTGGGTCCCCTCTGTCTGCCTACAGTTTGACTTTTTGAAGCCAGTGATATTTCTCATACCCTTCCACACCTCTCTCACCTGGCTCTGCCTCAGCTTGTCCTCCATCTTCTCCTTATACACTTCTCCTTCCCCTCAGCAATCCGTAACTTCAGCTCCCCCTGGATGCATTTCAATTTGTCCCTGTCCCCCTCCATAGTAGGGTCTCAGGTTAACGGCTAACAGCTCAATGTCCGGGTTACAAAACGGTTCCTTAACAGTAATATGGCTCGGATTACACCATCTGTTGTTAACTAATAATGCCAGCCCTTACTCTTACCGGAAGAAGTGCTATCCCATAAATACTATGCATGCCTGTCTCTCTTGGCCAAGAGTTGAGGAGAGACTGACTGCCTCACTTCTTCTTTCATAAGAAACATTAATGTGTTGAAAATTCCAAATTGTTTGCATAGTCAACTTACACACCACTCTGACACACACACTTACCCCACCAGAAATGCCACCGGGGGTCTTTTTACAGTCCCCAAATCCAGAACAAATTCAAGAGTACAGTACTATATAGAGCCATTATTGCATGGAACTCCCATCTCATATTGCTCAATTGAACAGCAAACCTGGTTAAAAAAAAACGGATAAAGCAACACCTCACGGCACAACGCCTCTCCCCTATTTGGCCTAGATATTGTGTGTGTATGTATTGATATGTAGGCTGCGTGCCATTTTCAAATGTATGTAGTTCTGCTGTTCTTGTCTGTTAATGTTCTGTAATAGGTCATGTTTTATGTGGATCCCAGGAAGAGTAGCTGCTGCTTTCACAACAGCTAATGGGGATCCTAATAAAATACCAAATGCCACTCCCTCTCTCCCCCACTCCCTCCTCTCCCCCACTCCCTCCTCTCCCCCACTCCCTCTCTTCCCCACTCCCTCCTCTCCCCCCTCTCCCCCACTCCCTCTCTCCCTCTCTCCCTCATCTCCTTCTCTCCCTCCTCTCCCCCTCATCTCCTTCTCTCTCTCCCTCTCTCCCTCATCTCCTTCTCTCCCTCTCTCCTTCTCTCCCTCCTCTCTATCATCTCCTTCTCTCCCTCCTCTCCTTCTATGCTCCCTCTCTGTGGATTCATTAAGGAGCCGTGAGAGGCTCACAGTCACACCTCACTCCCAGATGCTCCCACTCCCTCTCCCCCATAGTCTCCACCTCTGTCTCTATGTCAGTCTCCACCTCCCTCTCCACCTCCGTCACCACCTCCGTCACCTCTCCGTCACTATGGTGAGCGCTCATACTTCAGGATCTGCACCCTTAAAGGGCAATCTACAACTCAACCCACCACTGTATTGGTAAAAGGATAAGGATTGGGCCTGCATTAATAGTTAGAGCATCCATGACACCAACATATAGTTGTCCTTTAATCACCTGTCCCCTTTAATCACCTGTCCCCTTTAATCACCTGTCCTTTAATCACCTGTCCCCTTTAATCACCTGTCCCCTTTAATCACCTGTCCCCTTTAATCACCTGTCCCCTTTAATCACCTGTCCTTTAATCACCTGTCCTTTAATCACCTGTCCCCTTTAATCACCTGTCCCCTTTAAACACCTGTCCTTTAATCACCTGTCCTTTAATCACCTGTCCCCTTTAATCACCTGTCCTTTAATCACCTGTCCCCTTTAATCACCTGTCCCCTTTAATCACCTGTCCCCTTTAATCACCTGTCCCCTTTAAACACCTGTCCTTTAATCACCTGTCCCCTTTAAACACCTGTCCCCTTTAAACACCTGTCCCCTTTAATCACCTGTCCTTTAATCACCTGTCCCCTTTAAACACCTGTCCCCTTTAATCACCTGTCCTTTAATCACCTGTCCCCTTTAATCACCTGTCCCCTTTAAACACCTGTCCCCTTTAATCACCTGTCCTTTAATCACCTGTCCCCTTTAATCACCTGTCCCCTTTAATCACCTGTCCTTTAATCACCTGTCCTTTAATCACCTGTCCCCTTTAATCACCTGTCCCCTTTAAACACCTGTCCTTTAATCACCTGTCCCCTTTAAACACCTGTCCCCTTTAATCACCTGTCCTTTAATCACCTGTCCCCTTTAAACACCTGTCCCCTTTAATCACCTGTCCTTTAATCACCTGTCCCCTTTAATCACCTGTCCTTTAATCACCTGTCCCCTTTAATCACCTGTCCTTTAATCACCTGTCCTTTAATCACCTGTCCTTTAATCACCTGTCCTTTAATCACCTGTCCCCTTTAAACACCTGTCCCCTTTAAACACCTCTCCTTTAATCACCTGTCCCCTTTAAACACCTGTCCTTTAATCACCTGTCCTTTAATCACCTGTCCTTTAATCACCTGTCCTTTAATCACCTGTCCTTTAATCACCTGTCCCCTTTAAATACCTGTCCTTTAATCACCTGTCCTTTAATCACCTGTCCTTTAATCACCTGTCCCCTTTAATCACCTGTCCCCTTTAATCACCTGTCCTTTAATCACCTGTCCCCTTTAATCACCTGTCCTTTAATCACCTGTCCCCTTTAATCACCTGTCCTTTAATCACCTGTCCCCTTTAATCACCTGTCCCCTTTAATCACCTGTCCCCTTTAAACACCTGTCCTTTAATCACCTGTCCCCTTTAATCACCTGTCCCCTTTAAATACCTGTCCCCTTTAAACACCTGTCCCCTTTAAACACCTGTCCTTTAATCACCTGTCCCCTTTAAACACCTGTCCCCTTTAATCACCTGTCCCCTTTAATCACCTGGGATGGTGAGTAATAGTGGTTGGGGGTCAGGGTGGGGGCTCCCAGGCAGTGGCTGGGATGGTGAGTAATAGTGGTTGGGGGTCAGGGTGGGGGCTCCAAGGCAGTGGCTGGGATGGTGAGTAATAGTGGTTGGGGGTCAGGGTGGGGGCTCCCAGGCAGTGGCTGGGATGGTGAGTAATAGTGGTTGGGGGTCAGGGTGGGGGCTCCCAGGCAGTGGCTGGGATGGTGAGTAATAGTGGTTGGGGGTCAGGGTGGGGGCTCCCAGGCAGTGGCTGGGATGGTGAGTAATAGTGGTTGGGGGTCAGGGTGGGGGCTCCCAGGCAGTGGCTGGGATGGTGAGTAATAGTGGTTGGGGGTCAGGGTGGGGGCTCCCAGGCAGTGGCTGGGATGGTGAGTAATAGTGGTTGGGGGTCAGGGTGGGGGCTCCCAGGCAGTGGCTGGGATGGTGAGTAATAGTGGTTGGGGGTCAGGGTGGGGGCTCCCAGGCAGTGGCTGGGATGGTGAGTAATAGTGGTTGGGGGTCAGGGTGGGGGCTCCCAGGCAGTGGCTGGGATGGTGAGTAATAGTGGTTGGGGGTCAGGGTGGGGGCTCCCAGGCAGTGGCTGGGATGGTGAGTAATAGTGGTTGGGGGTCAGGGTGGGGGCTCCCAGGCAGTGGCTGGGATGGTGAGTAATAGTGGTTGGGGGTCAGGGTGGGGGCTCCCAGGCAGTGGCTGGGATGGTGAGTAATAGTGGTTGGGGGTCAGGGTGGGGGCTCCCAGGCAGTGGCTGGGATGGTGAGTAATAGTGGTTGGGGGTCAGGGTGGGGGCTCCCAGGCAGTGGCTGGGATGGTGAGTAATAGTGGTTGGGGGTCAGGGTGGGGGCTCCCAGGCAGTGGCTGGGATGGTGAGTAATAGTGGTTGGGGGTCAGGGTGGGGGCTCCCAGGCAGTGGCTGGGATGGTGAGTAATAGTGGTTGGGGGTCAGGGTGGGGGCTCCCAGGCAGTGGCTGGGATGGTGAGTAATAGTGGTTGGGGGTCAGGGTGGGGGCTCCCAGGCAGTGGCTGGGATGGTGAGTAATAGTGGTTGGGGGTCAGGGTGGGGGCTCCCAGGCAGTGGCTGGGATGGTGAGTAATAGTGGTTGGGGGTCAGGGTGGGGGCTCCCAGGCAGTGGCTGGGATGGTGAGTAATAGTGGTTGGGGGTCAGGGTGGGGGCTCCCAGGCAGTGGCTGGGATGGTGAGTAATAGTGGTTGGGGGTCAGGGTGGGGGCTCCCAGGCAGTGGCTGGGATGGTGAGTAATAGTGGTTGGGGGTCAGGGTGGGGGCTCCCAGGCAGTGGCTGGGATGGTGAGTAATAGTGGTTGGGGGTCAGGGTGGGGGCTCCCAGGCAGTGGCTGGGATGGTGAGTAATAGTGGTTGGGGGTCAGGGTGGGGGCTCCCAGGCAGTGGCTGGGATGGTGAGTAATAGTGGTTGGGGGTCAGGGTGGGGGCTCCCAGGCAGTGGCTGGGATGGTGAGTAATAGTGGTTGGGGGTCAGGGCCCATGATTACCTTCATGGTCAGAATACTGATGCAGCTCCCCTCTGATACAGATACCAGTGTGTGTGCATCACAGGACAATCACTCAGACAAATGAGAAGAGCGAGAGAAGATAGATAGAATGGAGACGACGCCCCTGTCTCCCCTCCCTCCCTCCCTCCCTCCCACCCCTCCCTCCCTCCCACCCCTCCAAATGTCTCTCTCATAACATTCATCTCCCACACCTTGGGTTTCACTCGATGAAATTGCCTCTCTCCACCCCTCCCTCCCTCTCTCTGTTTCTCTCTCTCCATTTTGCTTGATTACTGAATGTACTAAAATCACATTTACCAATGCTATATTTAAACCTTAATGGTGTGGTCACTTTTGCTGAACAAACCCAAACCTCATAACAGACCATAGTATGGGAGAGGCAGGCACACACACACACACACACACACACGCGCGCACGCACACGCACACACACACGCACAATATCATCCTTTGTTGACCCTATGACAGGCACTGAAGGAGGCTCTGGCAGGTTACCATGGAGACCAGAACACAGACAAACCCAACATGAGTCTGTGAAGTCCCCAAACAGCTGACTGATATCATTATATATTATTTATAAAAGGACTTTTACATGACTGACATCATTCAAAAAGACCCAACAAAAGGTTCAACCTATTAACAGAAAGTATGTGTGTGTAAGGTGTTGATTGTGATCATACGTAAAATGTATGAGTCTGTAGGATATTAGACATTTCAATCGATGGTAAGATGGAATGTTTCAACAAACAGCATCACTCCGGTGTCGAGCCACACATGACAGTGGAGCACACAACTCCTAATGGATATGTATATGCAATATGTATGCAGATGTATTCAGATGGATGTGCACACCTTGGACTAGCGCAAAGGGCTCCACATTACTAGAGCCCTATTAAGTCAACGCACAGCCCTGAGGAAACACAGTAGGCCTATTAACACTCCTGTGCCTCCTGTGAGTAAGTGTTGCTGTTATATTAAGTTAAGCGGCCTGGACCCAAACCTTTGTATGTTCATATACATCAGCCCTCTTTCTGTCTTGATATATCAGTTCATTCAAATAATCAAATCATATTTCCTAGCCTTTTGGAACGCAACCTAGAAGATGGAATGTCGTCTGAATGGTGTACAAAACGTTTGAGAGAGGATCCAAACAACAGGAGAAAGTCGACGGTGCATCAGATCTCATTCTGTATTCTCCACTCATCTGTACAAAGCTGCAACAGAATGAGATCCTTGAAGTAGCCAAAGGCTCATTTGCTGATGACGCGGTGATTTGATGGTTGAACACACAGACTGGCTAGAGCTAGTGACGTATACTAACTTGAGAATGGTATATAGCAGCTTAAGAAAGCATTCATAGCCCTTGATTTATTCCACATGTTGTTGTGTTACAACCTGAATTCAAAACCAATTAAATCAATTATTTTGTTTCTACACAACAATACAAATGACAAAGTGAAAACCTGGTTTTAGAAATTAATTGAAAATAAAACACAGAAATATTTAATTTACATAAGTATTCGCAACCCTGTTAGAATCACGTTGTGCAGTGATTACAGCTGTGAGTCTTTCTGGGTAAGTCTCTAAAAGCTTTGTACACCAGGATTGTACAATATTTAAAATTCTTCAAGCTCTGTCAAGTAGGTTGTTGATCATTGCTTGCCATAGATTTTCAAGCCGATTTAAGTCAAAACTAATTAGGCCAATCATGGAATATTCAATGTCGTCTCTGTAAGCAACTCCAGTGTATATTTGGCCTTGTGTTTTAGGTTATTGTCCTGCTGAAAGGTTCATTTGTCTCCCAGTGTCTGTTGGAAACCATACTGAACCAGGTTTTCCTTCAGGATTTTGCCTGTGCTTAGCTATATTCGGTTTCTTGCCGATGACAAGCATCCCAATAACATAACGCATGCTTGAAAATGTGGTACTCAGTAATTTACTTGCGAAAATGTTTACATTGTATAATAAAAGTGAAGACATCAAAACTATGACATAACACATATGGAATCATGTAGTAACCAAACAAGTGTTAACAAATCAAAATATATTTTTCAGATTCTTCTGAGTAGCCACCATTTGCCTTGATGACAGCTTTGCACACTCATGGCAAAGGGTGGCTATTTGAAGAATCTCAAAAATAAAATATATTTAGATTTTCTTAACTTTTTTGGTTACTACGTGATTCCATATGTGTTATGACATAGTTTTATGTAAAAGATACAGGCGTCCTGCCTAAATCAGTGCCGGAACCCTTGAATGAGTAATATTCCAAACTCTTGTCCCCCAGTGTATATATTTCCTGAGCTTTCTTACAGTGCATTCGGAAAGTATTCAGACCCCTTGACTTTTTCCACATTTTGTTACTCTAAAATGTATTAATTAATAAAAAATCCTCATCAATCTATACACAATACTCCATAACGACAAAGCGAAAACAGAAATACTTAAGTATTCAGACCCTTTGCTATGAGACTCAAAATTGAGCTCAGGTGCATCCTGTTTCCATTTATCATCCTTGACATGTTTCCACAACTTCAATGGAGTCCACCTGTGGTAAATTCAGTTGATTAGACAGGATTTGGAAAAGCACACACCTGTCTATATAAGGTCCCACAGTTGACAGTGCATGTCCAAGCAAAAACCGAGCCATGAGGTCGAAGGAATTGTCCATAAAGCTCAGAGAGAGGATTGTGTCGAAGCACAGATATGGGGAAGGGTACCAAAACATTTCTGCAGCACTCACTAATCAGGCTTTTATGGTAGAGTGGCCAGACCGAAGTAAAAAGCACATGACAGCCAGCTTGGAGTTTGCCAAAAGGCACCTAAAGACTCTCAGATCATGAGAAACAAGACTCTCTGGTCTTATGAAACCAAGAAGGAACTCT
Organism: Thymallus thymallus; assembly: GCA_023634145.1. Classification (NCBI taxonomy): domain Eukaryota; kingdom Metazoa; phylum Chordata; class Actinopteri; order Salmoniformes; family Salmonidae; genus Thymallus; species Thymallus thymallus. Next base: position 33,587,802 of record CM042378.1, on the reverse strand, counting down.
TTGGCCTGAATGCCAAGCGTCATGTCTGGATGCAACCTGGCACCATCCCTACGATGAAGCATGGTGGTGGCAGCATCATGCCGTGGGCATGTTTTGACAAAAACTGCTGCCATCTACCAGGATGATGAAGATGAAACGAGGGTGGACATTTCAGCAAGACAATGATCCCAAACACACAGCCAAGGAAACTCTCAATTGATTTCAAAGAAAGAAAATAAAGCTGCTAGAATGGCCCAGCCAATCACCTGACTTAAATCCCATTGAAAATCTATGTAAAGAACTGAAGATCAAGATTCATAGAAGAGGCCCACGGAACCTTCAAGATTTGAAGACTGTTTATGTGGAAGAATGGGCCAAAACCACACCAGAGCAATGCATGCGACTAGTTTCTCCATACAGGAGGCGTCTTGAAGCTGTCATTACCAACAAAGGCTTTTGTACAAAGTATTAAATAAATATCAGTAAGTGTGTTCAATACTTTTTCCCTGTGTCATTTCACATAACTTAATTTCTGAACTTATTTGTTTTGGTGTGTATGTATGGATTACTTGGGTTGTTACCAACATCTGGTGAAAATGTCATGTCAATAGCACCTTTGGAAATATATTTACTGAGAAAAATGGTGACGTGTTCAATACTTATTTCACCCGCTGTGTGTATATATATATATACAGTGGGGAGAACAAGTATTTGATACACTGCCGATTTTGCAGGTTTTCCTACTTACAAAGCATGTAGAAGTCTGTAATTTTTATCATAGGTACTCTTCAACTGTGAGTGACGGAATCTAAAACAAAAATCCAGAAAATCCCATTGTATGATTTTTAAGTAATTAATTTGCATTTTATTGCATGACATAAGTATTTGATACATCAGAAAAGCAGAACTTAATATTTGGTACAGAAACCTTTGTTTGCAATTACAGAGATCATACGTTTCCTGTAGTTCTTGACCAGGTTTGCACACACTGCAGCAGGGATTTTGGCCCACTCCTCCATACAGATCCTTCAGGTTTCGGGGCTGTCGCTGGGCAATACGGACTTTCAGCTCCCTCCAAAGATTTTCTATTGGGTTCAGGTCTGGAGACTGGCTAGGCCACTCCAGGACCTTGAGATGCTTCTTACGAAGCCACTCCTTAGTTGCCCTGGCTGTGTGTTTCGGGTCGTTGTCATGCTGGAAGACCCAGCCATGACCCATCTTCAATGCTCTTACTGAGGGAAGGAGGTTGTTGGCCAAGATCTCGCGATACATGGCCCCATCCATCCTCCCCTCAAAACGGTGCAGTCGTCCTGTCCCCTTTGCAGAAAAGCATCCCCAAAGAATGATGTTTCCACCTCCATGCTTCACGGTTGGGATGGTGTTCTTGGGGTTGTACTCATCCTTCTTCTTCCTCCAAACACGGCGAGTGGAGTTTAGACCAAAAAGCTCTATTTTTGTCTCATCAGACCACATGACCTTCTCCCATTCCTCCTCTGGATCATCCAGATGGTCATTGGCAAACTTCAGACGGGCCTGGACATGCGCTGGCTTGAGCAGGGGGACCTTGCGTGCGCTGCAGGATTTTAATCCATGACGGCATAGTGTGTTACTAATGGTTTTCTTTGAGAATGTGGTCCCAGCTCTCTTCAGGTCATTGACCAGGTCCTGCCGTGTAGTTCTGGCCTGATCCCTCACCTTCCTCATGATCATTGATGCCCCACGAGGTGAGATCTTGCATGGTGCCCCAGGCCGAGGGAGATTGACCGTCATCTTGAACTTCTTCCATTTTCTAATAATTGCGCCAACAGTTGTTGCCTTCTCACCAAGCTGCTTGCCTATTGTCCTGTAGCCCATCCCAGCCTTGTGCAGGTCTACAATTTTATCCCTGATGTCCTTACACAGCTCTCTGGTCTTGGCCATTGTGGAGAGGTTGGAGTCTGTTTGATTGAGTGTGTGGACAGGTGTCTTTTATACAGGTAACGAGTTCAAACAGGTGCAGTTAATACAGGTAATGAGTGGAGAACAGGAGGGCTTCTTAAAGAAAAACTAACAGGTCTGTGAGAGTCGGAATTCTTACTGGTTGGTAGGTGATCAAATACTTATGTCATGCAATAAAATGCAAATAAATTATAAAAAAATCATACAATGTGATTTTCTGGATTTTTGTTTTAGATTCCGTCTCTCACAGTTGAAGTGTACCTATGATAAAAATTACAGACCTCTACATGCTTTGTAAGTAGGAAAACCTGCAAATTCGGCAGTGTATCAAATACTTGTTCTCCCCACTGTGTGTGTGTATATATATATATATATATATATCACTCTCTCCCTACCTCTCACCCTCTCTCTCTCTTTCTATCTAATCCCCTGCCTGCTGTTTCTTGATATCAGCCTACCTGTGACTACACCAGCTGACAAGTGGGTTGGAGGTGAGACTGTTATTGCCATGCCAACCTGAGGAAGCTGGCACTATGGAGAGTATAGACCCAGGCTGGCAGGGGCCATGACAATGCCTGGTCTAGAAACCTAGAGACAGGATAGAATACCTGACAAATCAGATAGAACAGACATGGCCTGGTTAGGGATCAGAGGGAAGCAGGCTGATCAGGACAGGACCAGGCTGTTACCCACACACCCACCCACCCACCCTACACACACACACACACACACACACACACACACACACACACACACACACACACACACACACACACACACACACACACACACACACACACACACACACACACACACACACACACACACACACACACACCCACCCACACATCCACCCACCCACCCACACCCACCCCATCTGATCAGAGGGACATGACCACTGACAATACTCACTCATGCCAACACTGAGACCAGTGTGTGTCGGTAACATTGGCTGCCACCACCAAAAGCTGGACACACACACGCAAACACACCAAACCACCTGCCTCCTGGGGTGACTGAATGCTCTCTTGTGTAGAAATAATTAGTAGTCATCCCATTACAGGCAGAAAACTACCCTAAAGCAGATTGTAATGGTTGGACCCCCAGCTGGTGATGTGAAGATGGGACTGCATCAGCCAAAGCAGATTGTAATGGTTGGACCCCCAGCTGGTGATATGAAGATGGGACTGCATCAGCCAAAGCAGATTGTAATGGTTGGACCCCCAGCTGGTGATGTGAAGATCGGACTGCATCAGCCAAAGCTAAGGCTCAGTTAATTGACTGGCATGCTTCGGTGCTTGGTGGTTACATGGTATGGAGTTCAGGTAGACTGTGTTTGTGTGCGTGCGTGCGTGTGTGCGTGCGACTCTACTCACTGATCTCTAGTTCAGGTGCAGCCCTTAGGCTGGACAAAGATGAATGACTGTTTAGCGGATGAATGACTGTTTAACAGATGAATGACTGTTTAACAGATGAATTACTCTTTGGCCAATATACAGTATGCAGTGCTTTGTTTATAAGGCACTGTCCGTTCTCCCAAGTTGATGTGCAAGAGACCAAACAGCCTCAGATCAAGAGCTCAGATCATGTTCCAGCCTCTGATTGGACAGATAAACAAACACACTGGCACCTGCAGGCGTCATGCAGACGTTTCATTTCTCTCTCATGCCGTCACGGCTGAAGCCAGCGCAAATTTATGTGTCCAGGTTAAACGTGGGACGTCCCTCATTATAAACAAACAGTCGGTTAACTTGTTGGTTATTGCATCCTTTTCAGATCTATTAGAAGTGATTAATAGACGAAACAACAACGTAATTGAACCAGAGATCAAGACATTCATCAGCGAAGACGCAGTGCAAGCTGGTAGTATTTTGGAAGACCAAATTTAAGTCAAAGTGATTGATGAAATCGAAGTGTGTCAGCTGTATGGTGATCTGCGATTCATAACGTACATTTTACCGGTACTACCAGTAGTAGTAGGCCAACCGATAACACCACAACGGAATGAGTTTGAAGTGATGATGCGCCGCCGAGAACAGCTAGCAGGTCCGCACACACTTTGATCAGCAGCTCCACAATGATGTGATCGACTGTCTCCAAGGTGAGGGCTTTTCATGGCAGCCAGACGAGACAATCGAAGCTCGAATTTAGTCAAGTTTGCTCTATATAGAATGAAGCTGTTAACTGTACATGTTATAAACAAAAATATATATTTTGATGATGATAGGCAATACTATGGCTGGATTTATATATTTTTTCAAATGCTACAATTATTTATTATCAATCATTCTTGAATGAGATTTTTGTTTTTAAATAGTTACTCTATTACCATATACATCACATTACATTACGAGATCGGATTGCACTTTATCCAGTGTTACATTAATTTAACCTATTTCTAATGATTATCCAGTGTTACATTAATTTAACCTATTTCTAATGATTATCCAGTGTTACATTCATTTGACCTAATTCTAATGATTATCCAGTGTTGCATTCATTTGACCTAATTCTAATGATTATCCAGTGTTACATTCATTTGACCTAATTCTAATGATTATCCAGTGTTACATTCATTTTACCTCATTCTAATGATTATCCAGTGTTACATTCATTTGACCTAATTCTAATGATTATCCAGTGTTACATTCATGTGACCTAATTCTAATGATTATCCAGTGTTACATTCATTTGACCTAATTCTAATGATTGCCCTTTATTAACAATATAATATTTTTCCTAGAAAGGGTAGTCTGATAGGCCTTTATATTTGTGTTGTCTTACATTGTTAAAGCCTTGTTAGACTATACAATTAAGTATATTAATGAACTGATAATACATTTATACATTTATTTGTATAACTTTTGAATATGATAGAATATTGCATTCTATTATACATTGTATGTGAATAATGTTCATTAATGTTCATGTGTTTTACAAAAGGCTGAAATGTAATATTTCTGTTATTTCTCATGTCCATATAGCCTGGACATTTGTTACCGGTGTCACGCCTGCTCCCACTCTCCCTCCCTGGCACTCGGCTGCACTACGCACTCCTGCCACCATCATTACGCACACCTGCTTCCCTCGTCACGCGCATCAGCGGATATTGGACTCACCTGGACTCCCTCACATGTCATTACCTTCCCTATATCTGTCTGTTCCCCAGCTCTGTTCCCCGCTGCTGCAGTAATTGTGATTGTCGGATGTTGTTTGTTTGCCCGGTTCTGACGCTGTTCTTGTTCCATGTCTGTACTATTAAATGTTAACTCCCCGTACCTGCTTCTCATCTCCAGCGCCGGTTCTTTCAACCCGATTATCAAAAGCACTTTGGTATAAGGACCCCCATCTAGAGAAGTTCAAAGAGAGAGGCTTAGCCATACCAGACAGATTCCTGCAATTACCACAAGGCCTTGGATCCTACAACAGATACCAGGAAACACGACACAAGGCACCAAATACAGAAACTGTAAAGAGGAGCGCTGCCACGGTCAGTGCAAGGTGAGAGCAACCATCAACTGTGTTGAATGTGAGAAACCAAGGCGCTTGTCTGCCAAAAGCAAGCTGTCTAAAGAAGAACAGAAAGCAGTCCAACGCATTCAGGATGAGAACATTTTTCCAAGAAGACAATCCATATCATGAGAAGATAGTTGCTTTCAAGGGGCTAACCTGTGGAATGCAAGTGGAGACACAGTATTACTCAGAAATCACAGTGTCATTCCCAGACGTGTGTGTCCATTGTGGATGTCCAGATGTTCTTGAGGGGGAAGAGGGGGTGAGGCTCAAACAACCATTCCAACATGTCAGGCCAATGTGCCGGTGTGAGCAAGAAGGAAAGCAGTTCATTACGAGAACACCCTAGAGACCAGAATAAACAACGAACAAAGGACGAAACAGACTGTGCTGTTGAACAGGTAAAAGCAGCAGGTGACTGTGCTGTTGAACAGGTAAAAGCAGCAGGTGACTGTGCTGTTGAACAGGTAAAAGCAGCAGGTGACTGTGCTGTTGAACAGGTAAAAGCAGCAGGTGACTGTGCTGTTGAACAGGTAAAAGCAGCAGGTGACTGTGCTGTTGAACAGGTAAAAGCAGCAGGTGACTGTGCTGTTGAACAGGTAAAAGCAGCAGGTGACTGTGCTGTTGAACAGGTAAAAGCAGCAGGTGACTGCTGTTGAACAGGTAAAAGCAGCAGGTGACTGTGCTGTTGAACAGGTAAAAGCAGCAGGTGACTGTGCTGTTGAACAGGTAAAAGCAGCAGGTGACTGTGCTGTTGAACATTGGCCGTCATTTTGATTTCTAGACGATTCTATGTTGAATCGCCGTTGTTTGTTGACACCCAGTAAGTGATCTACTGCCAACTTTAGTTAGGGTGTCTCGTGAAGCTGTTCCTTTGTGTTTCATTTCTCATGGTTATAACATTGTAACATCTGTATTCTTTTTAAGAAAAATAGTGTAGGTTTTCGCATGGAGTAATATAACTGTTGAAGCTCACATTAGGCCTAGAGCCTGCACGTGCCTAGGACAATGTGGTAAAGTACACTTATTCCTTATTCACCGAATGTTTTCTTATTTTTTTTTTTTATTTTTTTTTTTGCTCGCTCGCCTAACTTTTCTGGGGGGAAAATCTGTGAATCAATATTGTCTGGCCTTAGTGGACAATACAGTGATGTTGAACTGAACGCATGTAGTGGGTAGTGTACTGTACTCACTGATCTCCAGCTGTCTCTGGATGCGTCCCTTGCAGCGCTCCCTGTAGTCTGACTGCGTGGCGTTGTACTCTGACATCACCTCCACAAACTTGCGGGACAGCGTGGAGTGCTATGGGAGAGACAGGGGGACGGGAGAGAGGGAGAGACGGGGAGAGAGGTCCGTTAAGGTCACTGTCACTCTCTTCTTATCGCTCACCTGTCTCCTCTCACCTGTCTCTTCTCACCTGTCTCCTCCTCTCTCCTGTCTCCTGTTTCCTCCTCTCTCCTGTCTCCTCCTCTCTCCTGTCTCCTCCTCTCTCCTCCTGTCTCCTCCTTTCTCCTGTCTCCTCCTTTCTCGTCTCCTCCTCTCACCGGTCTCCTCCTGTCTCCTGTCTCCTCTCGCCTGTCTCCTCTCGCCTGTCTCCTCCTCTCGCCTGTCTCCTCTCGCCTGTCTCTTCTCGCCTGTCTCCTCTCGCCTGTCTCCTCTCGCCTGTCTCCTCTCGCCTGTCTCCTCTCGCCTGTCTCCTCTCGCCTGTCTCCTCTCGCCTGTCTCCTCTCGCCTGTCTCCTCTCGCCTGTCTCCTCTCTCCTGTCTCCTCTCTCCTGTCTCCTCTCGCCTGTCTCCTGTCTCCTCTCTTCAGCTCCCTCACACATCCTTACATCTCTACCACTGCACTCTCTCCTCTCCCCCTTCTCACTTTCTCTCTTCCTGACTCACCTGTGTCTTGCGTATCCTCAGGTCAGCTGAAGACTTGTTTTGGCTCTCCTCCTGCTCAATGGTCTGTTGGATACCTGCAGGAAGACAGAGGAGAGTGATGGTCTGTTAGATACCAGCAGGAAGACAGAGGAGAGTGATGGTCTGTTAGATACCTGCAGGAAGACAGAGGAGAGTGATGGTCTGTTAGATACCTGCAGGAAGACAGAGGAGAGTGATGGTCTGTTAGATACCTGCAGGAAGACAGAGGAGAGTGATGGTCTGTTACATACCTGCAGGAAGACAGAGGAGAGTGATGGTCTGTTAGATACCTGCAGGAAGACAGAGGAGAGTGATGGTCTGTTAGATACCTGCAGGAAGACAGAGGAGAGTGATGGTCTGTTAGATACCTGCAGGAAGACAGAGGAGAGTGATGGTCTGTTAGATACCTGCAGGAAGACAGAGGAGAGTGATGGTCTGTTAGATACCTGCAGGAAGACAGAGGAGAGTGATGGTCTGTTAGATACCTGCAGGAAGACAGAGGAGAGTGATGGTCTGTTAGATACCTGCAGGAAGACAGAGGAGAGTAATGGTCTGTTAGATACCTGCAGGAAGACAGAGGAGAGTGATGGTCTGTTAGATACCTGCAGGAAGACAGAGGAGAGTGATGGTCTGTTAGATACCTGCAGGAAGACAGAGGAGAGTGATGGTCTGTTAGATACCTGCAGGAAGACAGAGGAGAGAAACGAGAGAAACAAACTATCATTACCGGGTCATAGGTGACTGCTCATCAGGAGCAACCAGCTGTTTCTCTCTGCTACATGAGTGTAAAGGACATCACGCTGCTTGCTTAGCGAGTGCCGCTTTCTCCTAAATCGCCTTATTCCTACGTTTCGAACCCAGGACCTCTGCCTCGCAAACACACGTAACCCACCTGAAGCGTCTAAGCCAGTCGTGCCACTGAAAAGCTAATTATTCGGCTGCCCAAGTGGAGACAATTCAGGCTGGGGAGTAGCTATAAAGATGAGCACCTGAGGTGGACAGAGCCAGGAAATGTACCACAAGGAGGTGGACAGAGCCAGGAAATGTAACACCAGGAAGTGGACAGAGCCAGGAAATGTAACACGAGGAGGTGGACAGAACCAGGAAATGTAACACGAGGAGGTGGACAGAACCAGGAAATGTAACACCAGGAAGTGGACAGAGCCAGGAAATGTAACACGAGGAGGTGGACAGAACCAGGAAATGTAACACGAGGAGGTGGACAGAACCAGGAAATGTAACACGAGGAGGTGGACAGAACCAGGAAATGTAACACGAGGAGGTGGACAGAACCAGGAAATGTAACACCAGGAAGTGGACAGAGCCAGGAAATGTAACACGAGGAGGTGGACAGAACCAGGAAATGTAACACGAGGAGGTGGACAGAACCAGGAAATGTAACACCAGGAAGTGGACAGAGCCAGGAAATGTAACACGAGGAGGTGGACAGAGCCAGGAAATGTAACACGAGGAGGTGGACAGAACCAGGAAATGTAACACGAGGAGGTGGACAGAACCAGGAAATGTAACACGAGGAGGTGGACAGAACCAGGAAATGTAACACGAGGAGGTGGACAGAACCAGGAAATGTAACACGAGGAGGTGGACAGAACCAGGAAATGTAACACGAGGAGGTGGACAGAACCAGGAAATGTAACACGAGGAAAGAAGGAAAAGGAAATGTGAAATTCAAGTATAAACTGAAGAAAGAAAGAGTAATGTATGCTTCAAGATAACTAGTGTTTGGTTGCACTTCATTTCTACTGTAATAGGATTTGGAGGTATTCCTTCCAGCATGTTGGCCTAATGAGTGCTTTCCTCATCGCTTTGCTCTGTCAGTTTCACACTTCTGAATATCGTTATGGCAACAGTGTTCCCAACCCTAATGGCTTATATTAGAAATCCTCTGTAACTGGAAATCCATTTAAAAAGCAATGGAAACCTATTCTCTCCTGCCAGTGATTCAACAATGTCAATATGGTGATTTACAGTTACAGTTAGCCGGCGTTCCATTACCCTTTACAGCAGGGTGGAGATCATTCACCTGGACTTTTACATTCACATTCACATTACATTCACATTGTGATGTAGTATAAGCCACATTTGTGTTATATAAACACACATAGCTAGAACTGAAACAGTGTGTGTGTGTGTGTGTGTGTGTGTGTGTGTGTGTGTGTGTGTGTGTGTGTGTGTGTGTGTGTGTGTGTGTGTGTGTGTGTGTGTGGAGGCTGAGGTAACTTATCTCCAGGTCTAAATCCAGCCCTAGTTCAAACAGCGCTCTATTACAGCACTGAACAAAACAATATGTCACTTTGGAAGAGTGAGGATAGAGTGAGGATAGAGTGAGGATAGAGTGGGATAGAGTGAGGATAGAGTGGGATAGAGTGGGATAGAGTGGGATAGAGTGGGATAGAGTGAGGATAGAGTGGGATAGAGTGAGGATAGAGTGGGATAGAGTGAGGATAGAGTGGGATAGAGTGGGATAGAGTGGGATAGAGTGAGGATAGAGTGAGGATAGAGTGGGATAGAGTGAGGATAGAGTGGGATAGAGTGGGATAGAGTGGGATAGAGTGGGATAGAGTGGGATAGAGTGGGATAGAGTGGGATAGAGTGCCATCTGAAACATTGCAGTGCCTCACCTGACTTTTGAGGATAGTTCCAGGATAGTCATCCATATTAATATATGTTAATTGCATGCAAATAAAGGTTTTTGCTACCACACCCACAACAGAAGGAAAATCATGGCCTGACTAACACCTACAGCTGCCTGACTAACACCTACAGCTGCCTGACTAACACCTACAGCTGCCTGACTAACACCTACAGCTGCCTGACTAACACCTACAGCTGCCTGACTAACACCTACAGCTGCCTGACTAACACCTACAGCTGCCTGACTAACACCTACAGCTGTCTTACTAACACCTACAGCTGTCTTACTAACACCTACAGCTGCCTGACTAACACCTACAGCTGCCTGACTAACACCTACAGCTGCCTGACTAACACCTACAGCTGCCTGACTAACACCTACAGCTGCCTGACTAACACCTACAGCTGCCTGACTAACACCTACAGCTGCCTGACTAACACCTACAGCTGTCTTACTAACACCTACAGCTGCCTGACTAACACCTACAGCTGCCTGACTAACACCTACAGCTGTCTTACTAACACCTACAGCTGTCTTACTAACACCTACAGCTGCCTGACTAACATTCTATCCATTTGCTGTGTTGCAAGGAAAGTAAAAAACCAAGCGAACAGGAACTTCACTCTGATTGGTAGAGAGCAAATCTAAAGGCCTACGGTCATGTGTCCAGGAAATCATCCAAGAGTGTTTTTGGGCAGAGACCGGGTTGCCACCCGACCACTGAGTCACACACACAGGGCAAAGGGTTTCGCTCGCGACAGCTGATTGTGAAGTGAAGTAATATTGTTAAATGCCTGTGATAAAAGAGGCTGTTACGCACGACCTGATGATTGGAGCGTCTAGCAAGCTGGTTCCGCTCCGCGCTTCTAGCTAGTGCCGCGAGAGAGAGAACGGCAGGCAGAGAGATTGAAGGGGTTGTGGCTGGTGCAAGGGACCAACCCTGGTCCTGGAGAGCTGAAGGGTATGCTTGCTTTTGTTCAAGCAGTGTTGTAGTGCTGGAACAAAAGCCTGCACATCGCGCAGGTCTCCAGGCCCTGAATGGGTAAATACTGTACTAGAGGCAGGGGAGATGTTATATTATAGAGGCAGGGGATATATTATATTATAGAGGAAGGGGATATATTATATTATAGAGGCAGGGGATATATTATATTATAGAGGAAGGGGATATATTATATTATAGAGGAAGGGGATATATTATATTATAGAGGAAGGGGAGATGTTATATTATAGAGGCAGGGGATATATTATATTATAGAGGCAGGGGATATATTATATTATAGAGGAAGGGGAGATGTTATATTATAGAGGCAGGGGATATATTATATTATAGAGGAAGGGGATATATTATATTATAGAGGCAGGGGATATATTATATTATAGAGGAAGGGGATATATTATATTATAGAGGCAGGGGAGATGTTATATTATAGAGGCAGGGGAGATGTTATATTATAGAGGAAGGGGAGATGTTATATTATAGAGGAAGGGGAGATGTTATATTATAGAGGCAGGGGATATATTATATTATAGAGGCAGGGGATATATTATATTATAGAGGAAGGGGATATATTATATTATAGAGGCAGGGGAGATGTTATATTATAGAGGCAGGGGAGATGTTATATTATAGAGGTAGGGGCGATATTATAGAGGCAAGGGCGATATTATATAGCCTCCTAGCACCTTTGTGGAGAGGCAGAAAATATTGAATATACACAACCCCTAACACCCTCCATAAGAAGCCATAGTCTGACAGTAGATTCAGAGAGATTCAGAGAGTGGGGAAGAGGGATTCAGAGAGAGGGGGAGAAGGATTCAGAGAGAGGGGGGAGAGAAGAGGGAGCGCTTGAGAAATGATGAGGTGACACGATTATAGGGTTTAATGTCAGACGTTTGGTGCTGACACACAAACACACAGCTAAATGATAGAGGAGCAGTGAAGCATAATTGCACATCTCTGTGGTGCGATCAATAACCATCACACATCTCTGTGGTGCGATCAATAACCATCACACATCTCTGTGGTGCAATCAATAACCCTCACACATCTCTGTGGTGCGATCAATAACCATCACACATCTCTGTGGTGCGATCAATAACCCTCACACATCTCTGTGGTGTGATCAATAACCATCACACATCTCTGTGGTGTGATCAATAACCCTCACACATCTCTGTGGTGTGATCAATAACCATCACACATCTCTGTGGTGCGATCAATAACCATCACACATCTCTGTGGTGCGATCAATAACCATCACACATCTCTGTGGTGCGATCAATAACCCTCACACATCTCTGTGGTGAGATCAATAACCCTCACACATCTCTGTGGTGTGATCAATAACCATCACACATCTCTGTGGTGCGATCAATAACCATCACACATCTCTGTGGTGCGATCAATAACCATCACACATCTCTGTGGTGCAATCAATAACCCTCACACATCTCTGTGGTGCGATCAATAACCCTCACACATCTCTGTGGTGCAATCAATAACCCTCACACATCTCTGTGGTGCGATCAATAACCCTCACACATCTCTGTGGTGCGATCAATAACCCTCACACATCTCTGTGGTGCAATCAATAACCCTCACACATCTCTGTGGTGCGATCAATAACCATCACAGATCTCTGTGGTGCGATCAATAACCCTCACACATCTCTGTGGTGCGATCAATAACCATCACACATCTCTGTGGTGCGATCAATAAGCATCACACATCTCTGTGGTGCGATCAATAAGCATCACACATCTCTGTGGTGCGATCAATAAGCATCACACATCTCTGTGGTGCGATCAATAAGCATCACACATCTCTGTGGTGCGATCAATAAGCATCACACATCTCTGTGGTGCGATCAATAAGCATCACACAAACTCAACCTGGCTTGTATGTGTGTGTGTGTGTGTCCCTGACAGCCGGCAACTCTGGAGCGAGTGACAGTAATCGCCCACAAGAGTGAAGAATCCACCTGTGTAAATGGGGTTGTCTGTTACCTGCCAGGTAGAATCTGCAGTATATTGGTTAGGGCCAGGTAGAATCTGCAGTATATTGGTTAGGGCCAGGTAGAATCTGCAGTATATTGGTTAGGGCCAGGTAGAATCTGCAGTATATTGGTTAGGGCCAGGTAGAATCTGCAGTATATTGGTTAGGGCCAGGTAGAATCTGCAGTATATTGGTTAGGGCCAGGTAGAATCTGCAGTATATTGGTTAGGGCCAGGTAGAATCTGCAGTATATTGGTTAGGGCCAGGTAGAATCTGCAGTATATTGGTTAGGGCCAGGTAGAATCTGCAGTATATTGGTGTACTCACTCTTTAGTTTGGAGCGAACTTTATTGGCCAACTTCTTAATGTCCGTCATCAGCTCTTCCAGGTCCCCCTTCGTCTCTGAGGAGAGAGAGAAGAGGACATGAGAAGAGGACATGAGAGGAGAGGAGAGGAGAGGAGAGGAGAGGAGAGGAGAGGAGAGGAGAGGAGAGGAGAGGAGAGGAGAGGAGATAGCACATGAGAAAAGAGATGACAGGAGTGGATATTATCACATGATACGTTACATTACAATCAGACATTCTGAATCAATGAATGAGAGAAACATATTCTAAATGAATGAGACGAGAGGAAAAGAAGGCTAATAAATGGAGAAAAGTGGAAGAGAGTAGAGGGAGAGGAGAGGAGAGGAGAGGGAGGGAGGGGGAGAGGAGAGGAGAGGAGAGGGAGGGGGAGAGGAGAGGAGAGGAGAGGAGAGGGAGGGGGAGAGGAGAGGAGAGGGGAGAGGGAGGGGGAGAAGAGAGGGAGGGGGAGAGGAGAGGGAGGGGGAGAGGGAGAGGGAGAGGAGAGGAGAGGAGAGGAGAGGGAGGGGGAGAGGAGAGGAGAGGGGAGAGGGAGGGGGAGAAGAGAGGGAGGGGGAGAGGAGAGGGAGGGGGAGAGGGAGAGGAGAGGGAGGGGTGAGGGAGAGAGAGGAGAGGGAGAGGGGAGGAGAGGGAGGGGGAGAGAGAGAGGAGGAGAGGGAGAGGGAGATAGAGAGGGAGAGGGAGATAGAGAGGAGGAGAGGGAGAGGGAGAGGAGGGAGGAGAGGGAGGGGGAGAGAGGAGGAGAGGGAGAGGGAGGGGTTAGAGGAAAGTGAAGGAGAGGAGGGGGAAGAAGAGGAGAGGATAGCCTACTACTCCTAATGTCATGAGTAGATTGGATAGTCATAATTTAGGCTAATAATACAACTCAATCACTGTTTGCAAAAAAGACTGACTGTTCAATGCATACCTTGAGGTTCTGTTTATGTAAAATGCTTATTACCGGATAAAGTAGGCTTCATGACAGAGAGGCTTATGGCACACTAAAGTAGTCTCTATAAGAGAGCGTTCTGTTAAGTCAGGCTTACGACAGCTCTATGACAGAGCGTTCTGTTAAGTCAGGCTTACAACAGCTCTATGACAGAGCGTTCTGTTAAGTCAGGCTTACAACAGCTCTATGACAGAGCGTTCTGTTAAGTCAGGCTTACAACAGCTCTATGACAGAGCGTTCTGTTAAGTCAGGCTTACAACAGCTTAAAGTAGGCTCTATAACAGAGGGTTGAAGTTCAGAGTCCAACAGTATGATGACATGTTTCTGCCTGAGAATCACCATCCTCTCAGTGCCAACTGCAGGCAGCTCGGACTCAGCTGGTTAAACTGTCTCTGTCATCACAGTCCTAATTATATTTGACTGAACTCCTGGCTCTCACACACACACCATACTTATCTTCTTGGCACACCAACACACACCAACTCTCTCTCACACACACAGCAACTCTCTCTCTCTCTCTCTCTCTCTCTCTCTCTCTCATACACACACCTTCTGTTCTTGGTACACCAACACACACATAACTGGTCCCATTCCAATCACGCACCAATACACATATTACCCTCCTTTTTTACACCAATGCACCGATAACTATACAATACTATAACACAAAACACCTAGATATACAAACAGATTATTTATGAAGATAGTTTTGACTGACACAAACTAATGAGTCAAAGTTATGTAAAGCTAACTGAAATGTAAAGCTAACTTGTTATGTAAGTAACATACGGAGAAAAACTGTGGAGTAATTAATACAAAAAATAATCTTCATTTTAATTTGACTTTACAAACAACAAGAGGGCTTAATAATAATATTGTAGTCTAGGCCTATATAAAATAACTTAATAACTTACGCTATCTATCTATCTATCTGAGGCTATGTGGCTTTAGCCTCAGCCAAAAGATAAGGCATAATAGACTTATAGGGATTTATTTATTTTTTGGGCCAGTTACTACTTAAAATTGCAACTGGCCAAAAATGTAGAATCCTACATAAAACAAACATTTAAAGAAAAACAAGGTGATGTCTGTATTGGGAGTCTGGGGATAGACTGCTCCTGTAACCACAGAACAAACTGGAAATACTGTCAGCTTGAGACCTAAATATCCCTGGATAAGCACTCACAATAATGTTAGTATTAACTAGGCCACTATGTACTTACTCAATGGGAAAAGTTGCATTTCCCCTCTGACACGATCTTGTGGATGTCGGATGAGATGGATGTGATTTTAATATGCAGGCAGTCCTCGATTGACTTGAGTGAAAGCCGGTTCCTGTCGTGAGTCTGTATTGCGTTCATAGAGGAAAATGAGGACTCGCAGGTGTAAGTCGAAGCAAACATTGTTAGCACATAAAATGCAAGTTTCTTTATGGTGCTGTGTTCCTCTGAGCATGCCACGCAAAACGCACACAAGGTCTCGGCGCTCCTGATTTGGCTCAACGTCTGAAATTCAATCAGCTCAGTTTGGATTGCAGCCTCATCTAGCGAGGGAATTGTTTTCTCCATCTGGGTGGACTGTGAGAGGATCACGTACAAATTAAACAACTCAAGCTTCCCAGTAAAGGCCTAAAGTTTTTCCAGCATGTCCAAGTCTGTTTTCCTCTTCCTTGTAACTGCAGATTTAACCCAATTACGTTTCACAATGTCAGCCGAAAACACAGTGTGTGTAGCTTGCTGTTAACGCTTCAATGTTTGAGAGTGAAATATTTGCAAACATCCATCGCAAATAAGACACACCGACTTGACATTGGGGGAAAATATGGTAAAATTAATGCATATCTCTCTCTACATTCTTCCCTGAAACTTTGATTTTCATTATGCACCTTCCTTTTGTTACTTTTTGAGAGTGACATGTCGACGTTTTAAAAAGTCGTTTAGTCTACAGTTAAGCTACGTAGACCTGTTTTTTCCCCACCAATCAACGCGCAGAGAAATATATAAAAATAATAATTGAACAGAGACATGGGTGATTTTATCAGCGTAACCAGATCAACATTATTATGATATTGTCACTCAATTTATTATGTAGCCTACTAATCAGATGTGCAAAAAATGTTGTTACATTTGTGGTTCTGTCCCGCCGACTATTAGCTCACAATTTGACGAACCCTGGGCTATGGTCCGTGGGGAAGCCAGGCTTGGTCCCAGATCTGTTTGTACTTTTGCCTAGATAGATAGATAGATAGATAGATAGATACTTTATTGATCCCCGAGGGGCACATTTCTTTGTCAAGCAGCTACAACAAAACACAGGGCAGGTGCAAAATGCCAGAACGAAAATACACAAAAGATACATGATACATTGAGCAGAAGTATGAAAAAGTATAGAAATACAAGATGTCTGGAGTTATTGTCAAGCCCAATAAAATGTTTTTCATGACAATTTCATAAAGAGTTGGCAAGAGACCAGAAACAGACAGCCTATGGGGTTTATGAGGAGAGGCTTAGGGCTGGCACCCAGGCTATATTAAAGAGACCAGAAACACACTGGCAGCCTATGGGGTTTATGAGGAGAGGCTTAGGGCTGGCACCCAGGCTATATTAAAGAGACCAGAAACACACTGGCAGCCTTTGGGGTTTATGAGGAGAGGCTTAGGGCTGGCACCCAGGCTATATTAAAGAGACCAGAAACACACTGGCAGCCTATGGGGTTTATGAGGAGAGGCTCTGTGCTTTTTTTTCCCCAGTAGCAGCAGCAATAGTGACTGACATCAGCCAGTCAGCCCTTAACGAGGTCTGGAAATCCTCAGGTATAAAATGTGCCTGGCCTCAGGACCTCTCTCTGATCTACCAGACTTATAAAGAAGACCTGGCGACCGGAGACTTGTTCTCTCCTCCAAACACACACACACACACACACCAACCCAATACTTTGTCATAAACCTCCCACACCAACAACCAGTCTCAAAACCTTCCATAAAGCAGGGCTTGTATTGGCAGGGTGATCATCAGCAAGACTGCAGTGTTCACCAGTATAGTAGCCTATAGTATGACAAAACACTTGAGCGTGCTGTCTCTGACCAACTTTCTCACTATCTGTCTCAGAACCATCTTCTTGACCCTAACCAGTCTGGCTTCAAGATGGGTCACTCAACCAAGACTGCTCGTCTCTGTGTCACGGAGGCTCTACGAACTGCCAATGTTGACTCGCTCTCCTCTGCTTTCATCCTCCTAGATCTATCCTCTGCCTTTGACACCGTGAACCATCAGATCATCCTCTCCACCCTCTCAGGTCTGGGCGTCTCCGGCTCTGCACAATCTTGGATTGCATCCTACCTGGCAGGCCGCTCCTACCAGGTGACGTGGAGATGATCTGTGACTGCACCACGTACTCTCACGACTGGTGTCCCCCAAGGCTCGGTTCACCTCTTCTGTCTATACACCAAGTCACTCAGCTCCGTCATATCCTCACATGGTTTTTCCTATCATTGCTATGCAGATGACACACTACTTTTCTCCTTACCCCCTTCTGACAATCAGGTGGCATCTCAGCTTGTATGTCGGCCCACTCCCGGAGAAGGCCTGCCCAATCCAAGACCTCTCCATCACGGTTGACAACTCCACGGTGTGACCATCCCAGAATGCAAAGAACCTTGGCATGACCCTGGACAACACCCAGTAATTCTCTGCAAACATCAAAGTAGTGACTCACTCCTGCAGGTTCATGCTCTACAAAAGGGGTTCCCAGACTTTTTCCCTCACGTCTCCCTTCCCACATTTGGGAATGTTTCTGTTTATAAAGAGAGTTCTTCTAAAGTCTTCTGGTCTTTCCAGTGTTTTCTATATCATTTACTTTCGTTGTGAACAGAGTTAAGTTCTACAAGAGAGACAGACCTCACTTCCTCCCTCTCCCTCGCTGCCTCTCCCTTTCTCTCCCCTGGGCGCTAATTTCCTTTCCAAAAGTAGAGAGAGTAATTCATCATCTTAATTCCACAACAGCAACACATTTACATCTAACAAGCTAATAAACTGCAAAACTCTCCAAACTTCCCAGCCAGACAGTACAGGTCACTAAGTTATTTCATTAAAAAATGCCTTGGTAAAGGGCTCCCGAGTGGTGCAGCGGTCTAAGGCGTCACTGCAGCTTGGGGTTCGATCCCAGGCTGTGTCACAACCGTGACTGGGAGTCCCATAGGGCAGTGCACACTTGGCTCAGCGTCATCAGGGCAGTGGTGTAAAGTACTTCAGTATAAATACTTTACTAAAGTAGTTTTTTGGAGTATCTGTACTTTACTTTACTCTTTATATTTTTGACAACTTTTACTTCACTACATTCCTATATAAAATACTGTACTTTTTACTCCATACATTTTCCCTGACACCTAAAAGTACTCGTTACATTTAGAACACTCGAGCAGGACAGAATTATGGCATCTATCAATATAACGCCTACGATCTCTGATCTGGTGGACTCACTAAACACAAATACTGTGTTTGTAAATTATGTTGTTGTTGGAGTGTGCCCCTGTCTGTCCATAATTAAAAATAATATGAAAATCGTGCCGTCTGGTTTGCTTCATATAAGGAATTTGATGTATAGCATTTACTTTTACTTTGTATGACAACTGAGTACTTTTTCTACCACTGTACTTAAGAACATTTAAAACCAGATACTTTTAGACTTTTACTCAAGTAGTATTTTACTGGGTGACTTTCACTTTTACTTGAGTCAATTGCTGTTAAGGTATCTTTACTTTTACTCAAGTATGACAATTGAGTACTTTTTCCACCACTGCTTCCGGGTTAGGGGAGGGTTTGGCCAAGGAGGCTTTAATTGGCTCATCGCGCTCTAGCGACCCCTTGTGGCGGGCCGGGCGCCTGCAGGTTGACTTCGGTCATCAGTTGAACAGTGTTCCCAACACATTGGTGCGGCTGGCTTCCGGGTTAAGCGAGCGGGTGTTATGAAGTGCGGTTTGGCGGGTCATGTTTCGAGGACGCCTCTCCCGAGCCCGCTGAGGAGTTGCAGCAACGTATCACAAAATTGGGGAGAAAAAGGGGGTAAGAAAAAAAAGGCCTTGGTAAAGCAATGTATTTAGGTATCAGCAGATGTGTTGAAAACAGTGATTCAGGCTAATCTTTATTTGGATTTATTTATAAATCTAACATGTTAATAGATTATTCTGAAAAAATGGAAACCGGTATCATATACAGCTGTTCTGATCAGTGTAAGTCTTTAATCTTAACAACAATATGTTCCCCATATCTACTCATTTCCTGATGACGAAGGAATACACTCCTTCAGAGAATACCAGTGTAAAATACATGCCCTGGCCATAGGGTAAAGGAGTTAGAGAATGACTGCTAACCGTGATATGAGATATCTAGTTCAATGAGATATCTAGTTCAACGAGATATCTAGTTCAACGAGATATCTAGTTCAACGAGATATCTAGTTCAACGAGATATCTAGTTCAACGAGATATCTAGTTCAACGAGATATCTAGTTCAACGAGATATCTAGTTCAATCAATACATTATGCTTTACTGAGGTGTGGGGGTGTTTTATGAATTTCCAGCATTGTGTTACTGTGTTGTGCAAATGGTAATATGTATGCCACAAATGGTTACTATGCATGGAACTGGTTTAAACTGGTTGGCTAAGGTATCTAAGTCATATCACTTTCAAAGATAAAGGTGACAGAGTCCAAATCTAACATGAATGGGTGTGTTCCAGATTAAGGCTGTTCACTCTGATGGATCCACACGACCTGGAGAGAAGAGGCTGCCTGTGCTCTGATCATACCCCGATAGGAGAGCACAGAGATGGATACAGGAGTATGGGGATGACCCCTCTTCACAGAACATGTAGGCCCAGTATTTCTATATAAATACTAAATCACAGTGAGCTGTTCAGATTCATGGTTAAATTATTGCGACATATAAAGCACATGCACTGTTCCCTTGTAGTCATTCTTAAAGTAATCTCGTGGACAGAGGTAGATATTAGTTTAGCCAGGCAGCTTGGGTAATCCATGGATCAATGATTGGGACATCGCTGGATCAGATCCTCAGATGGAATGTGTTTATTCAAGTAGTCTCACTGTGGAGATCAGTAGGCTACAGTATCATTCACATTGTCCATGTGGGAGCAGACTAAATGATTGGTCTATACGATCCGCAGCTCGTGGCTGTCTGAGAGGCCACAGCTGGCCTTGTGCTCATTGAAGAGCTTGGCCAGGGCCTCCATATAGAGGCCATGATAGTGGTCCACCTCCTCCTGAGTGGGAGAAGGCCTCTTTGGTATTGGGATAGGACTACCCACTACAGTGGTGATCGGGCAGCGGTAAGGCATCCAGAACCAGCGTTCACCCACAAACAGACAGGGGGCAAAGCTCATTATCTTCTTAAAGAGTTGCTGTAACCTCAAGCCCACACTCCCTTCTGAGAAAATCACCTGCCGGAAAATATTGTTCTCCCCATACGAGTAGACGGGCACCAGGTCAGCTCCAAACTCCAGGGCCAACCGGACGAAGCCTTTTCTCTGTTTCATGACCACAGCGTTGACCCCAGGCAGGCTCAGCAGGGACTCAGCAGCGCCCCCTATCACAATCACCACGGCATTGCCTTTCCCACTTTTATCCAGAAGGTGCTCGAGGCTGGGCTTGCTGACTGGACAACAACCTGTGGCCATGACATATTCCCTGTAGAGGGGGATCTTGAAGAGACCAGCCAGGGTGCAGAGGCAGGAGCGCACCCCAGGGAAGAGGTCCATAAAGCCACAGGCCTCGGTGCTAAAAGAGGCGAAGGCTCCGATACTCAACACCCCGTGAGGATGACACCCTAAGATGTAGTTCTTGTTTGGGTTCAACTCCGCTGTCTTCACTAACTTCATTGGGAAGTAGTCCCTAACGTGCTTCCACACTTTCCAGTTTCTCACAAATGCACTTCTCCTACCCCCTCTTTCAGGTGTGTGCCAGTCCTTCAACTGCCAGATGAAGTAGAGAGCAGGCAGCGGCCACAGAGAGGTCAACAGAAGGTACACCATCAACCCAATACAAGCCGGACCTAACAGGAGGAAGCTCCATATCCATTTCAGAACACTGATATTCTCGCTGAACTCTTTCCATTGAGTCTTTTCCTGCTTCATCCCTGCAACCGTTTCTGAAGTTTTCCCAAAGGCGTTTACGGCGAACAAGCACAACTATCCAGAGAGCACTAGTACCCTGCATTGACGTACTTTGATCACAGTTCAACTGAGCCTGCAGAGATTACTTCCACTGATTGGCACACTGATGAACTATCACTTTCAAAGATAAAGGTGACAGAGTCCAAATCTAACATGAATGGGTGTGTTCCAGATTAAGGCTGTTCACTCTGATGGATCCACACAACCTGGAGAGAAGAGGCTGCCTGTGCTCTGATCATACCCCGATAGGAGAGAACATAGATGGATACAGGAGTATGGGGATGACCCCTCTTCACAGAACAGAAAGATAGGGTCAGGTGTCCAGTGCTGACACTCAGCATGGCAGTCATTAAGCCAGAGATGTCATGGGAATGGCATTCAAGATCCCCCTCTACAGGGAATATGTCATGGCCACAGGTTGTGTGTGTGACCGTATGTGTGTGTGTGACCGTATGTGTGACCGTTTGTGTGTGTGTGACCGTATGTGTGTGTGTGACCGTATGTGTGTGTGTGACCGTTTGTGTGTGTGTGACCGTATGTGTGTGTGTAACCGTTTGTGTGTGTGTGTGTGACCGTATGTGTGTGTGTGTGTGTGACCGTATGTGTGTGTGTGACCGTTGGGGAGGAGCTGACCGCTTAAAATAGAGCAAATAACTGACCTTGCCACTCTCTCTGTGTGTGTGTGTGTGTGTGTGTGTGTGGTGTGTGTGTGTGTGTGTGTGTGTGTGTGTGTGTGTGTGTGTGTGTGTGTGTGTGTGTGTGTGTGTGTGTGTGTGTGTGTGTAAATAGACCAATCACCATCCTTTCTGCTGTCTGACTCTAGAGAGAAGGCAAGACTATAGAGTCAACAGAACTCTGACTTAACTGAAGAATCACACTCCATTCTGTTCTCCTTGATTCAGAGACACAGCCTTGGTGTCACACTCCATTCTGTTCTCCTTGATTCAGAGACACAGCCTTGGGGTCACACTCCATTCTGTTCTCCTTGATTCACAGGCACAGCCTTGGGGTCACACTCCATTCTGTTCTCCTTGATTCAGAGGCACAGCCTTGGGGTCACACTCCATTCTGTTCTCCTTGATTCAGAGACACAGCCTTGGGGTCACACTCCATTCTGTTCTCCTTGATTCAGAGACACAGCCTTGGTGTCACACTCCATTCTGTTCTCCTTGATTCAGAGACACAGCCTTGGGGTCACACTCCATTCTGTTCTCCTTGATTCACAGGCACAGCCTTGGGGTCACACTCCATTCTGTTCTCCTTGATTCAGAGGCACAGCCTTGGGGTCACACTCCATTCTGTTCTCCTTGATTCAGAGACACAGCCTTGGGGTCACACTCCATTCTGTTCTCCTTGATTCACAGGCACAGCCTTGGGGTCACACTCCATTCTGTTCTCCTTGATTCACAGGCACAGCCTTGGGGTCACACTCCATTCTGTTCTCCTTGATTCAGAGGCACAGCCTTGGGGTCACACTCCATTCTGTTCTCCTTGATTCAGAGACACAGCCTTGGGGTCACACTCCATTCTGTTCTCCTTGATTCAGAGACACAGCCTTGGTGTCACACTCCATTCTGTTCTCCTTGATTCAGAGACACAGCCTTGGGGTCACACTCCATTCTGTTCTCCTTGATTCACAGGCACAGCCTTGGGGTCACACTCCATTCTGTTCTCCTTGATTCAGAGGCACAGCCTTGGGGTCACACTCCATTCTGTTCTCCTTTATTCACAGGCACAGCCTTGGGGTCACACTCCATTCTGTTCTCCTTGATTCACTGGCACAGCCTTGGGGTCACACTCCATTCTGTTCTCCTTGATTCAGAGGCACAGCCTTGG
Source organism: Thymallus thymallus (assembly GCA_023634145.1). Lineage (NCBI taxonomy): Eukaryota > Metazoa > Chordata > Actinopteri > Salmoniformes > Salmonidae > Thymallus > Thymallus thymallus. Next base: position 33,564,497 of record CM042378.1, on the reverse strand, counting down.
GGTCACGCTTGTTGCCTTCATTAAGACACTGTTGCCATGGAGATGCAGCCATGAGGGGAGAGAGAGAGAGAGAGGAAGAAAGAGAGAGAAGCCTTATCTAAACCGTATCTGAAAATAATAACCTACAGTAAATTCTCTTTTGTATTTATGCCTTAAAGGCATCATGTGAAGCCTTCAGACACACACACACACACACACACACACACGAGAGTGACGTGTGAAGTGTGCAATATAACTGTACCAGTCATTCTTGGCAGTTATGATATTACATCAAATACTATTTGATTTGTTTAACACTTGTTTGGTTACTACATGATTCCATATGTGTTATTTGATAGTTTTGATGTATTCACTATTATTCTACAATGTAGAAAATAGTAAAAATCGTTAATCATAAAACATATACCTCCACCCTTCTGCTTCCCGGAGAGATGTTTATTCCTGTCGGCGTGATGTACTGAAAACCCAACTGGCTTTACAGAGTCGGACAGAACATTTCCAGAAAGCCATGTTTCTGTGAAGCAGAGTATATTACAGTCCCTAGTGTCTCACTGAGCTCATCAACCTTATTATCCAGAGACTGGACATTAGCGAGTAAAATACTCAGGAGCACGCTTCCTGAGCTAGCTAACAGTACAATTGAAATGAAACCACTGTCAAATATACACAAAATCATGTATTTTGGTTGGAATAGATCGACAAGACAGGTGTTGTCGTGCCCTTTTACAACTGTCTTGGCGTGTTGGCAGTCGTGGGTGATCAGGGAGTACAGGAGGGGACTGATCATGCACCCCTGAGGGGCCCCAGGGTTGAGGAACAGCGTGGCAGATGTGTTGTTGCCTTTCTTGGACTGAGAACTGAAAGAGAGAGAAGTGAGTATAGCTCCTTCGACTTGGAGCTACTTTGGCCTGCTGGCCTCAGCACTACTGTCAAGAGAGACTTGGACAACAAACCTTTTCCCCGGCACCATCCCATCCTAACGGAATCCAACTGGGTAGGCAACACTAAGTAATTTACACATTTCATTCTTCATTTCCTCTGAAAGGGGCGCTGTGTGTGTAAAGTGGTGGAAGTCATTGAGTACTGTAAGACGGCAGGTCTAATTTACAAACCAATGATCAATACTGTACCAGCACTGTCCACATCGGATGGTAGCTGGTAGCCTAGGCCATGTCTAGTTCTGGTTAGTGAGCTCTGCAGTTTCACAGTTGTGAAGTCATAACAACAGTATTTTACTGTAATTAAGAGGAATTGGTGAAAGCAGGTTTGCAGCTAGGTTCAATCTTTACCCCAAACTGGCAGCGATACAGGGCAAAACAGACCAAGGACATGGCAAAATGCTCAACCATTTAATGTTTAAGACTTGCTGCCACTCCAGTCTGTCCCCAATACATTTAAAATTGATAAGGCACTATAACCACATAGGATTTGAAATGGTACAGCAACAAATATAGCTCTTTACAAGGCATGCCTCAAAGTATGTTACTGAGCCAGAAACAACAATGCCACGTACCAACTATTGGTCAAAAGGTTTTTGGCGCTCCAAAGATACGGCACGGTATTCTGTGCGGTGGAATGACCGTATAATTTAATAAACAGCTATTCTTTCCCTGCCCACAACATTTTCCAACAATGCACCATAATTTACAGTATGCTGGAGTAAAACGTTCCACTGTTGATAATAGCCCAAATTACCATATAAATAAGTTCTGTTACAGTGTCACTCAGACACACCACAGACACGCCACTCACGCACGCACCCAGGGTTAAGTATAATCCTGATGACATTAGCCTCGGCCTCTATGCCATTACCACCACACTGGGAGTGGTGTGACTAACATGTCAAATGTAAACCCTGTGTCGTTTTTAAAGGGAGGGACTGACCAAATGGTGGTTGGAGGAGGAGAATCGATGCAGGGGACAGATTACTGCTGTGATTTACAGATATTCCCCATGTGGCCAGAAGGGGGCAAACGACTGGTGGTCAAGGATGAGGAGGGAGAGAGAGGGAGAGAGAGAGAGAGAGGTGTGTGGAGAAAAATGTTGACTATAAGAGCAACACAGCTTCAGGAAGAACATGACTTTGTTACAAAATAACTTGATAGAGAGATGGTTTCTGGGAAATAGAACACCAGTGTGTCAGACAGACTTAAAATGTCACCTCAATGATGTCCTATCTTAATGTCTATCTCAAAATGTCCCCATTCCTTCTGTGACAAATCATCATCTTCTTCCTTCTCCACATCTAGCTAATGTAATCATGTTCTCCCTGCTTTTAGCCTGAAGTCCTCCAGCACCAGATCCACTAACTCATTAAGAGTAGATTAAGTCTGGTTATTGAATTAAAGATTAACTTAGGGATGAATGATTCATTTGTAAAAATGGATTCTTCATCAATGGGGTGTGACGGGTCTTGCACCGACAGACTCCCTAATGATGGTTGTGACAGACAGACAGACAGACAGACACTAGTTGGGGTTGCATAGGATCTGGTTTGGGGTGTTGGACTGACATTACTACTGTACTAACTGTGATGTCCCACCTCTGTTCTCCACGGAGGTTAGGGTAACAGTAAAGGTTGGAGCCTGCTGAGATTACTGCAACAGTAGCTGTCCTTAATATACTGTAATGACTCACTCTCGTCAGGGTTGGGTGCAGCCAGGATGGCACTGTGTTTCCTCTTCACCTCCTCCACCTTCTCAGCCAGGGACTCAATGAAGACACGGATCTCCTCCACCTACACACACAGAGACAGAGAACACACATTAGTCCATGGATGGACCAATCAGGGATGGAAAAATGAGAGGAAAGAATAAAAGAGGTGAAACGTAAGGAGGGTGATGAGAGGAGGAGAAGTACATGTATAAGGGGAAAGCAGAGGAGATAAAAGAGGAGGTGGAGAAGAGACCAGGAGAGGAGAACAAAGGGTAGCTACTACACCTGTGTTACTAGGCAGAATATTCTAACCAATCGTCTCACACCTTCAGACCTGTGTCACCAGGTAGAATAGTCAAACCAATCGTCTCACACCTTCAGACCTGGGTCACCAGGTAGAATAGTCAAACCAATCGTCTCACACCTTCAGACCTGGGTCACCAGGTAGAATAGTCAAACCAATCGTCTCACACCTTCAGACCTGGGTCACCATGTAGATTAGTCAAACCAATCGTCTCACACCTTCAGACCTTTGACACCATTCCCTCATCACTCCATCTCTCCCCCACTCTGACCCCCTTCTTGTCACTCATCTATTATTCATCCATCCATCCCTTCATCCACCTGAATGTAACATTACTCCTGCACTCTATCACTACCAGTCTCACATCCCATCTTCTCCATCCCTCCATTCCTTCCCTCCATTCATCAATCCCCTTCCCTCCATCACTCAATCCCCTTCCCTCCATCACTCAATCCCCTTCCCTCCATCACTCAATCCCCTTCCCTCCATCACTCAATCCCCTTCCCTCCCTCACTCAATCCCCTTCCCTCCATCACTCAATCCCCTTCCCTCCATCACTCAATCCCCTTCCCTCCATCACTCAATCCCATTCTCTCCATCACTCAATCCCATTCTCTCCATCACTCAATCCCATTCTCTCCATCACTCAATCCCCTTCCCTCCATCACTCAATCCCCTTCTCTCCATCACTCAATCCCCTTCTCTCCATCACTCAATCCACTTCTCTCCATCACTCAATCCCCTTCTCTCCATCACTCAATCCCCTTCTCTCCATCCCTCCATCCCTTTCTCTCATCACTCCATCCCATTCTCTCCATCCCTCCTTCACTCAATACCATTCTCTCCATCCTCCATCACTCAATCCCCTTCTCACATCACTCCATACCCTTCTCTCTATCCTTCCCTCACTCAATCCCCTTCTCTCCATCCCTCCATCCCCCTCTCTATCCCTCCATTGCCCAATCACCCTCTCCATGTCTTCATTACCCCCTTTATTAGCCTCTGATTAGGTCTGTATTTTCAATAAACCCATAATTGGCAGCTGTCCAAAGGGAAAGTAAAGGAATGTTGGAGGTGAAGTGTGCTGGTGTTCAGGATGAGAGACACGTACTGGTATGAAGTGTGCTGGTGTTCAGGATGAGAGACACGTACTGGTATGAAGTGTGCTGGTGTTCAGGATGAGAGACACGTACTGGTATGAAGTGTGCTGGTGTTCAGGATGAGAGACACGTACTGGTATGAAGTGTGCTGGTGTTCAGGATGAGAGACACGTACTGGTATGAAGTGTGCTGGTGTTCAGGATGAGAGACACGTACTGGTATGAAGTGTTCTGGTGT
>CM042378.1:33527701-33555201 GCA_023634145.1 Thymallus thymallus | reverse complement strand
TCAGTATTATGAACAGTCAGAGGATATCAGTATTATGAACAGTCAGAGGATATCAGTATTATGAACAGTCAGAGGATATCAGTTTATTGCTTGCAGTTGAAAAACACAAATATGCTTTAATGTGTAAAACTGAGGTCATCAAAAGTCTCTCAATCATCTTTTTATTATTCAGTAGAGCACATCAAAAATCCAGAACCTCTGTGTCTGTGTCTGTGGGTGTGTCTGTGGGTGTGTCTGTGGATGTTTGCTTGTGTGAGTGTATGTGAGAGCGATTCACATGAAACAAAAATAATCTTATCTTTCAATATTAACAGACTCCTGCTGTGTAAGAACAATGGTTTAATTGGATAGAGACCTTTCAGAAACACAAGAGAAGAACAGAACAAGACAAGACTGACTTAGCAAGTAACAGTGTGACACTGACTGACTTATCAAGTAACAGTGTGACACTGATTGACTGACTGACTGACTGACTGACTGACTTAGCAAGTAACAGTGTGACACTGACTGACTTATCAAGTAACAGTGTGACACTGATTGACTGACTGACTGACTTAGCAAGTAACAGTGTGACTGACTGACTGACTGACTGACTGATTTAGCAAGTAACAGTGTGGAAAGGAAAGGGGGGATACTAGTCAATTGTACAACTGAATGCATTCAACTGAAATGTGTCTTCCTCATTTAACCCAACCTCTGAATCAGAGAGGTGACTGACTGACTGAGACCTATTGAGTTAGCAGAGCTCCCAGTCAGAGAGAGAGAGATCAGTGGGAGGTGGTGGGGTAGTGGGAGGACAGATGGAGGGGTGGTGGGAGGACAGATGGAGGGGTGGTGGGAGGACAGATGGAGGGGTGGAGGGGTGGTGAGAGGACAGATGGAGGGGTGGTGGGGTGATGAGAGGACAGATGGAGGGGGGGTGGGAGGACAGATGGAGGGGGGGTGGGGTGGTGGGAGGACAGATGGAGGGGTGGTGGGGTGATGGGAGGACAGATGGAGGGGTGATGGGAGGACAGATGGAGGGGTGGTGGGAGGACAGATGGAGGGGTGGTGGGGTGGTGGGAGGACAGATGGAGGGGTGATGGGAGGACAGATGGAGGGGTGGTGGGAGGACAGATGTAGGGTTGATGGGAGGACAGATGGAGGGGTGGTGGGGTGGTGGGAGGACAGATGGAGGGGTGGTGGGGTGATGGGAGGACAGATGGAGGGGTGATGGGAGGACAGATGGAGGGGTGGTGGGAGGACAGATGTAGGGTTGATGGGAGGACAGATGGAGGGGTGGTGGGGTGGTGGGAGGACAGATGGAGGGGGGGTGGGAGGACAGATGGAGGGGTGGTGGGGTGATGGGAGGACAGATGGAGGGGTGGTGGGAGGACAGATGGAGGGGTCAGACAACACCTAGTCCCCTTGTCTTACAGCCTTAAATCACCTCACAACCTAGATATACAATAGGAACATTCCAGAAACGTTCTAAGACCCACTGATTCCAACATCATACTGATATCACTGTCTGAAATCTCCCCCACCATTTCACAGCATGCAGACTGCTTTAGTGGAGAGGTGACTCTGTCAGTGTGTAAAGACCTGGGAAATGAGCAGGCTTTCATTTATTATCATTGCAACAGGCTACAAAGATCCACCACATAAAATGTAGATACAATATAAAAAGCTAAATTTCCCCCAAGCACTTGATATTATTAGCAATGGAATCGCATAATGAAGTCTGCCAAGTGACTACATCTATATTTTGGAAGCAGCACACAGAATAACATACACTACTGAAACTAAAGACCTCTTAGTGGAGGTTCTGGACTGAGCTGTGTGTCGTTAGCTGCAACCGCAGGGTGCATGTGATGCGTCTATTGTAGTAATGCCTAGGTAGAGGTACGTTAAAAGATGCATTGTGCATTGCAGGGGTTCTCAACCTTTTTTGGTTTCCGTACCACCAAGTACATCTTGCTCTGCCCGGAGTACCCCCTCGTGCATTTTACCAGTAAGCCTACGGTCTCATGAGTCTGTGGATAAGTCAAGTACTAGTACCCCTGGTTGAGAACCTCTGATTCATTGTATTCAGTAGACCAGATATGTATGAAGCAATAAAAGCAGCTTCTTCTAAGTTAGTAGCTAGATATGGTTCAGCATGGAGAAGAATCCACACTATGAGTGGTAGAGAGGCAAGCCACCCAGACAACCAGCCTTCAGTAGCTACTGTACCTATGTGAGTGTCTGTGTCCTCCCACATTGTAGCTAGCTAGCTACTCTCACCTCTTTTTTTCTCTCCCTGTCTGCCTCCATATTCAGCTCCGCTTCACACAATCTCATTACTAGAGGTGGCCCACACAACATGGACTCAATTACCAGTGGCTGGCTCCCACTCTCTCCTTCATCCTACTGTTTCAAACTCCCTCTCTCCCAGTCACCCATCCAATCTCACATGTCCTGCCCATAGTAGTCCTACTCCTCCTCATCCCATCTCTCGCCTTTTCCTCCGTCCGTCTGTTCCTCCCTCCCTCCGTCTGTCCCTCCCTCAGATGCATCTGACATTTTAACAGAGTAATCATCAAAGTGTTGTCATTTAGACAGATCTCATACAAACTACTGAGGTTACAATGACTTCTTATGACATAACAAGGAGAGGGTGTGTGGATGCAGTGCAGTAGGCAATTTGTAATGACATGCTATGGTCTAAATCTGTCCATATCCTTCTGGACCATGATATGCAGGTGGTAGATTCTCTGAAATCTAGAGAAAATCCACAATTAGATCGGCTGTGGTTGGGTAAGACTTGTTCCTCTTGGATTTCATGTACTAGCTAGCTCCAGAAGGTCTGTAGCATCAGCTCAGTAACACACACACACACACACACACACACACACACACACACACACACACACACAGAGAGAGACACAGAGAAAGAGAGACACAGAGACACACAGAAATAGAGACACAGAGAGACACACAGAGAGACACAGAGACAAATAGAGACACAGAGACACACAGAGTGAGATGTGCAAAAATGACAAAATATAAAAAATACCATAGATCAACGTGTATTTTCAAATATATTTAATTAAAATACTTATAATTTTGGATTTTTAAACACAGAAATACATTTGCAAGTAGCCAGCCTGAACAGCAACAACATTCTCAGTAACCGTTATAGAAACGTTTTCCTTGCTGTGATATGTTGTTATTTATCTATCTTAGTTGAATGCACTGACTGGAAGTCACTCTGGATAAGTGTCTGCTAAATGACCAAAATGTAAAAGTATATGTGAAAATGAACATGAACTGGGTATTATTATTGGTCTTGTTTCATGGTAATGTCTAGATGGGATACAGCTTAACCTAATATGTTAATTATACTAACCTGCTGCATAAATTCTCCTAACCTGCTATGAAAAGTAAATTTTGACAAAAGCTGTGTCCCTTCTAGATAAGACCATGTTTAGGGGCGGAGCTCATTAGAATAATAACTCAGCATTTGCAATTGTCCATTTTTACATATACATTTATATTTAGTTAATTTAGCGGACACTTTTATCACACCACAGTGCCATCAGACTTCTGATACCAATGCAGGGTGAAAGGTGGCCACAAAATGGTCTAGAAAAGTATTTAGTATTTTGAAAATACAAATTACAGCTCTCGAAAGACTCTTGTTACAGAATCCATTATAAAATTACAAAATACTCAGAAGTAATTGAAAAACATATTTCAAATACATGTAACAGAAATACTGCCCATCTCTGGGGACAGAGCGAAAGCACCCACCCAGCTACAGTCTTCATTTCCTCAGAAATAAATTCATAGCATCTCTCTCTCGCTGACCATGAAGGATGATGACTAATAATGAGCCCCTAACACAGTTACAGAGAGAGAGCGGGAAAGAAAGAGAGAGAGAGAGAGAGAGAGAGATGAGAGCTGATGTTCCTATCTAGAGCAAACAGGTCTTTCCAGCTCCATCCATCACGGTCTCTCATCAACTCCCTCCGCCTCAGACACACTGACACCAGCCAGGCATCAGGACCCTAACCACAGACCACACCCAATAAAAATACATTAGGCCAATAATTTACAATAACGTAGAATCGTTTTCAAAACATGACCCTCTAGCAAATGAACATGTGTATGCTTTTAATATTTATTTGTTGCACAAACCTGTTGAGGCTGGTAACGGTAACCCAGACATGAAACATCACAACTGTCTGTCTGTCTGTCTGTGTGTGTGGACATGTTTAACAATTATTGTAGGGACCAGAAGTCCTCACAAGCGTAGTAGAGGAACAGAACTTTGACCAACTGGGGACATTTTGTTAGTCACCACAAGGTCAAATGCTATTTCTAGGGTTAAAGTTAGAATTAGTGTTAGGGTTAGAATTACGTTAAGGGTTAAGGTTAGGAACTAGGGTTGGGTTTAGGATTAGAGTTAGGAGCTAGGGTTGGGTTTAGGATTAGAGTTAGGAGCTAGGGTTGGGTTTAGGATTAGAGTTAGGAGCTAGGGTTAGGTTTTTGGGTTAGGGTAAGAGTACGGGTTAGGGTTAGGGAAAATAGTCTTTTGAATGGGACTGAATGGTGTGTCCCCACAAGGTTAGCTGTACAAGACTGTCTCCGTCTCTGTGTGGGCAGGTGGCCTAGTGGTTAGAGTATTGGGCCAGTAACCCAAAGGTTGCCAGTTCAAATCCATGAGCCGAGGAGAAAAATATGTAATTCTCCACGGGTATCCAATATGGCGGCCTCCCGCACCTCTCTGATTCAGAAGTCAAGTTTCAGTTGACAATAAAAATAAATGTGATGAAGAAGTGTGTGTGAGGCTTGTCTGCAATAATGTAGCGAGGCTTCCTCACGCCTCCTCCTCTGTCTGCTACAAGCCGCCTCCTCTGTCTGCTACAAGCCGCCCCCTCTGTCTGCTACAAGCCGCCCCCTCCTCATTCTGCTACAAGCCTCCTCCTCTGTCTGCTACAAGCCGCCCCCTCCTCATTCTGCTACAAGCCTCCTCCTCATTCTGCTACAAGCCTCCTCCTCATTCTGCTACAAGCCTCCTCCTCATTCTGCTACAAGCCTCCTCCTCATTCTGCTACAAGCCCCCTCCTCATTCTGCTACAAGCCCCCTCCTCTGTCTGCTACAAGCCTCCTCCTCATTCTGCTACAAGTCTCCTCCTCATTCTGCTACAAGCCCCCTCCTCTGTCTGCTACAAGCCCCCTCCTCTGTCTGCTACAAGCCCCCTCCTCGTTCTGCTACAAGCCTCCTCCTCATTCTGCTACAAGCCCCCTCCTCATTCTGCTACAAGCCCCCTCCTTGTTCTGCTACAAGCCTCCTCCTCGTTCTGCTACAAGCCCCCTCCTCTGTCTGCTACAAGCCTCCTCCTCGTTCTGCTACAAGCCTCCTCCTCGTTCTGCTACAAGCCTCCTCCTCGTTCTGCTACAAGCCCCCTCCTCTGTCTGCTACAAGCCTCCTCCTCGTTCTGCTACAAGCCCCCTCCTCGTTCTGCTACAAGCCCCCTCCTCTGTCTGCTACAACACTACAAGAACCCAAATCAGGAAACCATGGTCAATAGAGACAACCTGTCATTACTGAGACTGGAAACCATGGTCAATAAAAGCTCAAGGACATTGGGGATAGAGAAAGAGAAAGTCAGAGACAGAATGAAGCCCCCAGAACAACATCAGGAGTCAAGACTTAGTTTCTGCTCAAATTTAATCAATAGATCTTTTTCAACAGGTATACAAACACACACGGTCGCTAGGTCACTGTTCTACATCCATTCTATTAGTTAATGTGTCACTAACCACAAAGAGACACTGGAGGCATGTCACCGGCCCTGTCTGGGCTGGTAGTAACACTGACTAACAGGGTTACACCATGAGGAGGGAGAGGGAGAGGGCTCTTAATGATTCATCGTGACTCACCAGCAGGGAAAAGAGTGAGAGAAAGAGGGGATTAATCAAGGAAGAAGGAGGTAAAGACAAATGAGAGAGATTGGTCAATCAGGGAAGAGGGAGGAGTAGAGGGATAATCTCTGAGATGGAGAGGATAAAGACAGTTCTAAACAGAGGGCTGAATAAACTGAACTACAACACTACCTCTAGGATAGAGGGTGATCTGAACTACAACACTACCTCTAGGATAGAGGGTGATCTGAACTACAACACTACCTCTAGGATAGAGGGTGATCTGAACTACAACACTACCTCTAGGATAGAGGGTGATCTGAACTACAACACTACCTCTAGGATAGAGGGTGATCTGAACTACAACACTACCTCTAGGATAGAGGGTGATCTGAACTACAACACTACCTCTAGGATAGTGGGTGATCTGATCTATTCAGACCCCTTCCCTTTTTACACTGTTTTGCATTACGGCCTTATTCTAAAACTGATTAAATATTTTTTCCCCTCATCAATCTACACCCAATACCCCATAATGACAAAGCAAAAAGAGGTTTTTAGAAATGTTTGCAAATTTATGACAAAAACAGAAATACCTTATTTACATAAGAATACAGACCCTTTGCTATGAGACTTGAAATTGAGCTCAGGTGCATCTTGTTTCCATTGATCATCCTTGAGATGTTTCCACAACTTGATTGGAGTCCACCTGTGGTAAATTCAATTGATTGGACATGATTTGGAAAGGCACACAGTGCATGTCAGAGGAAAAACCAAGCCGTGAGGTCGAAGGAATTGTCCGTAGAGCTCCGAGACAGGATTGTGTCGAGGCACAGATCTGGGGAAGGATACCAAAACATTTCTGTAGCATTGAAGGTCCCCTAGAACACAGTGGCCTCCATCATTCTTAAATGGAAGAAGTTTAGAACCATTAAGATTCTTCTTAGAGCTGGCCGCCTGGCCAAACTGAGCAATCTGGGGAGAAGGACCTTGGTCAGGGAGGTGATGGCACTGACAGAGCTCCAGATTTCCTCTGTGGAGATGGGAGAACCTTCCAGAAGGACAACCATCTCCGCAGCACTCCACCAATCAGGCCTTTATGGTAGAGTGGTCAGATGGAAACCACTCCTCAGTAAAAGGCATATGACAGCCTGCTTGGAGTTTGCCAAAAGGCACCTAAAGGATTCTCTGGTCTGATGAAACCCAGATTGAACTCTTTGGCCTGAATGCCAAGTGTCATGTCTGGCGGAAACCTGGCACCATCCCTACGGTGAAGCATGGTGGTGGCAGCATCATGCTGTGGGGATGTTTTTCAGCGGCAGGGACTGGGAGACCAGTCAGGATCGAGGGAAAGATGAACGGAGCAAAGTACAGAGAGATCCTTGATGAAAACCTGCTCCAGGGCGCTCAGGACCTCAGACTGGGGCGAACTTTCAACTTCCAACAGGACAACGACCCTAAGCACACAGCCAAGACAATGCAGGCTTCGGGACAGGTCTCGGAATGTCCTTGAGTGGCCCAGCCAGATGCCCGACTTGAAGAATGGGAGAAACTCCCCAAATACAGGTGTGCCAAGCTTGTAGCGTCATACCCATGAAGACTCAAGTGTGTCTGGGAGGGAGAGGCAGTGTGTTTGGGAGGGAGAGGCAGTGTGTTTGGGAGGGAGAGGCAGTGTGTCTGGGAGGGAGAGGCAGTGTGTTTGGGGGAAGCCAAGTGAATTCCCCCCTGGGGCCAATTCATACAGGATCTCTAGTGAAACAGAGGAGCCGTAAATTGTTTCCAGCATTTTCTCCTCTCCTCAGCTTAATTGGCACTTACTCAGGTCTGACAATAGCCTCACTCTCCTGCGAGATCCAGGGCCGCTCAGACAGTCCGTCTGATGGTGTACACACACACACACACACACACACACACACACCACTCCTCCTCTCACAACCAACACAGACAGCCAATCTGCCTTGAAGGATAAACACAATCCCCATGTACGTATGGTATGGTTCTTCTTTCATTCACCATGGTCAGTTCAAACCTCTCAACAGTCTCCTCTCCACCACCACATACACCAGATATTAGAGAGTGGCTTTACAATGACGCTCTGGAGGAATTTGTTACCAGGTTGATATTCAACATCATTCTTTCGACGGAGATTCGTAAATTACAGAATCCTCATGGATAAATCAACTGTATACATTTGCGCGTAATAGCGTTACGCACAGTGAGGTGTCCAGTGCCCACATGCCAGCTGCTCGTTCATATGGTGATGAAAGCGCAATGGAAATGTGTATTTCCAGGAAAAACAAATGTGGACAAGCCATAAGGATGCCTTGATGCAGGTGAATGGGGGGTTGGAAGGAGTGAGTCTGGAGTGCCCTCTCGAACCTCTCCTTACGGGGGACTGTGAAAATTTCTCTCATTCATTGTCTGTTGACAAAATACAGGCAACGCTTCGATAATCGGCGCTGGAGCTGTGATTTGATAATATGGCTGTAATATGGGAGACCATGGTCACCAACGGTCACACTTTATATACGTACCACCCCCAGACCCCACCTCATAACCTCGTTTATAAGACCCATTGCCCTTTTCATTATAACCATGAGCAATTTTGTCACCATAGGTTAATCTATTAAATATATTTTCAGAGCCAAAGTAAGCTCGAATGTTTATGTATATTTCTTTATATAGTCCACTTTGACAACTGTTGCTTGGCACAATGCTTCCCACTAACACATTGGCTAATTTATAATATCCAGTTATTTCATAAAACGTTTGAATAGTCTGGTCATATACAATTGCCACTGTGACCACCGCTTCTTCGATAACTATAAACGGACTATTTATAGATCGACTAATCAGTGTCAACTCACGTGTCGAAGTTCTTGCGTGCGGTCTTTCATGGTCACTTATGTTACACTTGTCCGCGAGTTTCCGCAGCGCCCCTTAATGTGGTGGCGATTATATTTTCTATAATCTTCAAAATAACGGCGGCAAAAAGGTGTCCAAACGCCGAGTGCGAGCTTCAATCGGCTGGTGGATGGCAAACTAGCGTGTTTTCCTCGCCAGTGTTTTGGAAGGTGGGACCACCAAAGGGGTGACGCGTTTAAAAGGTGATGCTAGGCCACCCGTTTTTAACCCGTGAATCCCCAGTGTTCATCGCATCAGATTACATGCCCATATCAAAATATATTCTGACGCACCATATATTTTTTTTTTACGACTCAATCATTCAAGTAGGCCTAAACGACCAAAGGCGAGACCAAGGAATGGGCAATATTAGACTCTGGTATCGGCGGTTTAACAGGTCGCTCAGAGGACAATAACGCCCAAGTGAGCCTTGATTGTGGGGATGTAATTTCTGGAGTAAACTATTTGTTGTGTAAGAGCGACCTCTATAGGTATTTTTTTTTATTGAACCTTTATTTAAGTAGGCAAGACAGGTAAGAACAAATTCTTATTTACAATGATGGCCTACCTACAAGTTGCCAGTCTCTGTTTAGATATAACATTCTTTGTGGTGTCACGTGCCACAGGAGTACAAGGAATGGAATGTTCGAGCTAAGCAGAGAAAGCCACCAGCCTAGGTAACCACTGTGTGAACATAACTTCAACAGGAAGTCACCAGTGTGGGTGGGAATCACATTCAGAAAATGTATATGAAGGAATTTCCTTTCCATTGATAGATATATCCTGGAAGAAAACAGTACACTTTTTAAGTCACAAATTCAAATTTAATTTCAATACGTCCCTTAAGTGAGTAAGATTGATCGAGTTCATTGAGGTGGAGTCTAAATCTTGCCAGTCACAGCTCCTCTGGTCACACAGGACAGTGGTACTCCATGAGGGTGAATCTCCAGGCCGGGAACACACAGGACTGACTGGGGTTTAGAAGTGAGGCCTTCTCTGCCGGGCAGTGTACTTTGTGTCAGCTCGGATCTCCCTGAGAGACAAAACACCACAGACAGTAAGAGACCATCCTTTCTGTTAGAGAGCCTAAAGGTTTCTCAAATGGAGTTATAAGCTATATGAATGTCGTAAATTTATGGTACTAATGTTGACCTGTACAGGATCACCACCCAATGAGACAGTGTAGTCAGACGGGTCCATACCTGCCCTGTCTTCTCAATGAGACAGTGTAGTCAGACGGGTCCATACCTGCCCTGTCTTCTCAATGAGACAGTGTAGTCAGACGGGTTCATACCTGCCCTGTCTTCTCAATGAGACAGTGTAGTCAGACGGGTCCATACCTGCCCTGTCTTCTCAATGAGACAGTGTAGTCAGACGGGTTCATACCTGCCCTGTCTTCTCAATGAGACAGTGTAGTCAGACGGGTCCATACCTGCCCTGTCTTCTCAATGAGACAGTGTAGTCAGAGGGGTTCATACCGGCCCTGTCTTCTCAATGAGACAGTGTAGTCAGAGGGGTTCATACCTGCCCTGTCTTCTCAATAAGACAGTGTAGTCAGAGGGGTTCATACCTGCACTGTCTTCTCCAGGATCCAGTCCTTTCCCTTCATGTTCTTAAAGCGAGATCTTCACAAAGACAAACAGGAAATCATCACCAGCAGACACAGGAAGGGATTGAGACACCTCAGCTCTAATCAACCAGTAGTTATTTTTACTAAATACATATTTCATCTGCTCTGTCCTGTGACAGTAGATGTGATCATTGTCATTGTAAAAGGACATCACGCTGCTTGCTAAGCCAGTACCACTTCCTCCTGATTCGGCTCATACCAAGGCTCCAACACAGCAAACACTGCAAACACACGTGACCCAGTCGCGCCACCTTAAAGCTAGCTATTCGGCAGCGCAAGAGACACTTCAGGCTGAAGAGTGAGTTTCACAGATCCCCATCTGCTACATCATGTGATGTCAGAGGGGAGGAAAAGCTGCCTGGCAGTAACTCTAGTCAGACAGGACGACAGCCCTCTATGTCTCTCTGGGTCCTTCAACCTCATCAGGGCAGGGAGTTGTGCCTGGCCTGACCTGAGGACAAGACCTGCCCAATACCATCTACCCAACTATTATAATACTTTATTATTCAGTCTTACTATTAACATAATGGTGGTAATTAATCATTAGAATATTGCTGGTTATTATTTCTTTACCCCTGTCCACCGTCTCCAACCCCAGCCCCTGAAACACCAACCATCGGGGAGGAGTAGAGAGTACTGAAGAAGGTGTAGAGCCTCTTGGGGGGGGGGGGGTGTGGTTTTTTTGTCAGCATTAAAGAGCCATTGGAGAGCAAAAATACTGAGGGAGTGAGACACAAGCACAGAGAAGATAAGTAGACAGACAGAGAAAGATGAGACAGACAGACAGACAGAGATGAGACAGAGACAGAAGGATAGACAGAGACAGACAGACGAGACTGAAGGACGAGACAGACAGAAGGATAAACAAACACAGACAGACGGATAGACAGAGAAACAGAAGGATAGACACAGACAGACAGAAGGAGACAGAGACAGAAGGATAGACAGACAGATAGATAGAAGGAGAGACACAGACAGACAGAAGGATAGACACAGACAGACAGAAGTATAGACACAGACAGACAGACAGGATAGACACAGACAGACAGAAGGATAGACAGACAGAGAGAGACAGAGAGACAGACACAGACAGAAGGATAGACGGACAGATAGAAGGATAGACGGACAGATAGAAGGATTGACGGCCAGATAGGATGAGACAGACAGAAGGTTAAGACAGACAGAACAATACACAGAAAGATAGAAGGAGAGGCAGACAGATCGAAGGAGAGAGACATTACTCAGTCTTGACCACCCATAGTAATTTCTCAGTAGAGGACTCCAGTATCTGACAGGACAGGAAGGACAAGCTCTTTACCTGATGAAGCCATCAAAGGTCTCCCTCGACCTCCCAATCCAGCGCTACATCTAGAGAGGGTACAGCACTGGTCAACAGGAGATCACAACAACTAACAAACATTAACTGCTATATTTCAGGTTGCTGATACACCTCACTGTGCAGTCACCTATAATCCTGATGATTCAATTGATCAGGATGGCTGATCCATCTAAACATGAACGCAATATTTTAGCATCAGGAACGACGTTGTCTCTCATCACCCAGGATGTGAAATCTCAAGCAGGAGCAATGACTACTACTAGTTTGCATTGGTATTTTCCAAAGTGTCAAATAGTTACGACTCTGACAAGCTCTGTACATGCAACGTTATTCAATAAAAACATTTATTGGCTAGATACTTCAACTCTGTATGACAAGTGTTATTCTGACTTAAAATGCTTATGAGCCTGCTTTGAGCCACAGCTAGTTCTAGCTATGTTAACAATCTAATCACATCACAGCCTTATTTTAGCGACACAGAGTGGTAACCAAGTGAAGAACCTTGCAGTGTGACCCCTGTCTTTGCCACATCGTTCAGTGTGTGCACCACTACGTTGGCAAGACAACCAACTACAGGAAAGACAGTCGTTTAATGTGAAAGGCTCAGCGATGTTAGGATTTTAGTCCGCCCGGCTGTAGTCTAACAGGTAGTCCCCACTTAGCCCTGAGTCACGTGGATGGGACAGGTTATACACACTCAGTCTGAAGTAGCTTTAACGTTTTGTTCTCCTACCCATATCTATTACATTAATGAGAGCCCTAAGACATGTGGCCTGTACACATACCCCACATCTAGCAGGAAAAGGGCTGGTCCTCAGGCATGTTCAGCAGCTCCACAGCCCTCTCGGACATCTGGCTCTGGATCTCCATCATCAGAGAACTAGAAATCAATGAGGAAATTATTGAACTGTGGATTGCTTAGTTACATTGAATCATATTACATTATACTATGTCTCAAACAGATTCCATCAAGGACAGCCTATGATCAGTATGTAAATGGTAAACGCAACGATTAAAAACACACTGATTTATATTGTGCTGCACATAAGAGGTCATTGCCAAACTCATGACTCACTTCTGTGAATGTTTCTTGGCCTCCTCTTCGTCGTAGAACTGCAGAATGAGTAGAGATCATAACACAATAAGTTAAGTGTTAAGTTACATTTAAAGAGCCCTTTTTTTTTTTTTACATCAGGTGATGTATTTTATGTCTTGTGTGGGTTTCAGGAACAGTGCTTAGCTAGCGATAAATATCCCCATGCTAAAACCCCAAAGATCAAGCAATGCAGATGTAGTAGCACGTGTAAATAAATTACCTGTCACTTGGTATGTAGGTATTTGAGAGCAGATCACCAGCGAACTAGCTTAGCAAACGTTAGTCTTCCTACAGTTAGCGGCTAACCAGGCAGCTAGCTAGCTCTCATTACTGTCTTTAAAACCATTGGAAATGTCATACTAACCATTTCAGGCGGGCCCATATACTCGGGTCTTCGACAACTTGAGGCCATGTTTATTTTGGTTAAATACAAGATATCCAAGAATGATCGATTTAATCCAAAAAG
Source organism: Thymallus thymallus (assembly GCA_023634145.1). NCBI lineage: Eukaryota > Metazoa > Chordata > Actinopteri > Salmoniformes > Salmonidae > Thymallus > Thymallus thymallus. The sequence continues at coordinate 33,541,874 of CM042378.1, read as the reverse complement.
CATAAACGTTGTTATGATGTCTGGCTACAGCCGGGGTTCCACGTGTAAGTGTGACGTAGTATGTCTGCGACGAGGAAAGGGTCACGTGATTTAAAGAGACAGCCACACAGTTGAAAATATAAATACTATCAGAACCGACTTCAACAACCAAAACTGTCTATAGAATGAAATGCATATATCAACCCAATTTTAAATCACACGAAAAATGCAGTTGCACAGACTATGGCAAACTCTTTACATAACATCGGAGAGGAAGAGACGACATTTGATAACCTTCAAGCCTAAATTCCTATTTTATAAGTGGATGGCAGAATACGTTTTTGTGACCACTTCCCATTTACATCGTCTCTCATTAGTCTGCTATACATTTGACCGGATGCCACCCCTGTTTTCTTCGCCACTGTCATTTCTCCATGGCTCTGTACCTGTTGATACAGGAGAATGAAGGAGGTCCGTCGGAGATTGGGGAGCAGAGCGTACAGATTTTCTATATATATATACACTGGGGGCTTGGAATATTACTCATTGAATGTTTTTTCTTTATTTGCACTATTTTTACATTGTAGAATAAAATTAAAGACATCAAAACTATGACATAACACATATGGAATCATGTAGTAACCAAGGCAAAGGTGGCTATTTGAAGAATCTCAAATATAAAATATATTTTGATTTTTTTAACACTTTTTTGGTTACTACATGATTCCATATGTGTTATTTCATAGTTTTGATGTCTTCACATTTATTCTACAATGTAAAAAATAGTACAAATAAAGAAAAACCCTTCAATTAGTAATATTCCAAACTTTTGGCCCCCAGTGTATATTTTCGAACTATCAGAAACGCATCGACTCATTCCCTCCCCTGCGCCAAAGGTCAATAAAACAAAACGATGTCAGTAGCAGCAACCCCTATAATTGGAGTCAGAACCTGTAGAGCCAAGGTAACCGGCCAGCGGATTTACGAATGTCAGCAGGTGTCAACAAGGGACAGTCAGGCAAGTTCCTGGGAACCTGAAAGATAATGCCCTTGAATGTATGGAGTTAGAGCACAGAGCTCATATACTGTTTAGCCTAAACCATGAGAACAGACTGGGTTATGGGACATTACCTCAAGTTTGTTCAAGTTGTGATTTACTTTTATTAGACATTGATGTTAAACCCTCTACCAAATGAGCAACTGTTCAGGATAGTCCGCTCAGACAGTCAGCTTTGTACCTGTGGCCCAGTGTACAGCCTCCGTTCCAGGGTAACCTAGTAATAACAGTACACAGGATGACTTGTTGGAATAGCAGAGGTGTTGTCATGGCCACCTTTCACCCTGAAACCTTTGGGTCACCTCAGCAGTTCCAAGCATTTTTATTAAATGTTTTATTTAACCTTTATTTAACTAGGCAAGTCAGTTAAGAACAAATTCTTATTTACAATGACTGCCTAGGAACAGTGGGTTAACAGCTCAGGGATTCGATCCAGCAACCTTTCGGTTACAGGCTGGGTTAGACCTCACCCAGAGCTCCTGTACTCCACCAGGGCTTACAGCTGGAGGAGCAGTCAGGCCGGGTTAGACCTCACCCAGAGCTCCTGTACTCCACCAGGGCTTACAGCTGGAGGAGCTGTCAGGCCGGGTTAGACCTCACCCAGAGCTCCTGTACTCCAGCAGGGCTTACAGCTGGAGGAGCAGTCAGGCCGGGTTAGACCTCACCTAGAGCTCCTGTACTCCACCAGGGCTTACAGCAGAGCGTTCTCCTGCCACAACCTCCGAACATGGCCCTGAGGAGGAAGTACGACCGCGGCATCCTCAGTGGGTCAGACGTCCAGGGGGCCGGCAGACCCTCGGAACAGGAGGGCACCTCCAGCACCAGAGCTTCTAGCCCACAGCAGTATCAACAACAGCAGAGGTCACAGCGGTTCTCCAATGTTGGAGGGAAGGCAATGTTTGACTTTGATGCCTTCTTCCAGGCTCACTATGGAGAGCAGCTGCAGAGGGAGAAAGAGCTGAGGGCCAGAAGGGCCCAGAACCAGCAGAACTAGCAGCAGGATTATAAGCAGTGGAAGCTGGGGAAGATGTTGGAGATGGCTGTAGGGGTGCTGCTGGCCATGGGAGGAGTCATCTTCTTCAGTATAACCAGGTCCTGACTGTAGGGGTGCTGCTGGCCATGAGAGGGGTCAGGGGTCATCTTCGTCACAATCACCAGGTCCTGAAATAGATCTAAACCAACCTGTACCTGCCTGACTGTTGAGGTTTTGTTTTTGGACTGGTGTTTCTCTCTCCCCTGGTTATTTTAACAGCAAACTGCTGGCATTTAACAAGACCAGCAGATAGTGATGCCATTAATAGGGCGACAGGTAGCCTAGCAGTTAGAGAGTTGGGCCAGTAACCGAAAGGTCGCTGTTTCGAATATCCAAGCCATGTGTCCTTGAGAAAGGCACTTAACCCTAATTTTCTCCAGGCGCTGACCCTGTAGGTAGGCCGTCATTGTAAATAAGAATTTGTTCTTAACTGACTTGCCTAGTTTAATGTAAAAAACATGTTTTAATGAATGGGCCCTGCTGTCCATAGTGTCCTAATAAGGACTGTCACCAGGCTTAACCTACTTCCTTCCTACATGCCTGGTTATAGCCACACATACATGGCCAAGCTATTCTAACAGCTCAATCAAACCACAATGGATGGTTTAGTTTATTGGGGTCCCCATTGGCTACTGCAAATGCAGCAGCTACTGTTCCTGGAGTCCAGACAAAACATAAAATACATCACAGAGTACGGAACAGTTATAGACAACATAAGATAATATTATATAAAAAATAGGATAAGAGAGTAAATTCTAATGACACAAAACTGCATTGAATTGCGGTGGCTTTTAGAGATCTCAGATGATGACCTCTTAACTGGTTCTATGGGTTCAGTCAGAGTTGATAATGGGCGTGTTCAACATTGCAGCCGATTTTAAAGTCTAGACTTATTTGTAGATCAGTCTATCACAATATACCCATAATACACAAACATCTCACTACAAAATCATGAGCATTAATATGGAGTTGGTCCCCCCTTTGCTGCCATAACAGCCTCCACTCTTCTTGGAAGGGTTTTCATTATATGTTGGAATGTTGCTGCAGAGACTTGCTTCCATTCAGCCACAAGAGCATTAGTGAGGTTGGGCACTGATGCTGGGCGATTAGGCCTGGCTTGCAGTCAGCGTTCTAATCCCAAAGGTGTTCAATGGGGTTAAGGTCAGGGCTCTGTGTAGGCCAGTCAAGTTCTTCCACACCGATCTCAACAAATAATTTCTGTATGGACCTTGCTTTGTGCACGGGGCATTGTCATGCTGAAACAGGAACGGGCCTTCACCAACCTGTTGCCACAAAGTTGGAAGCACAGAATCATCTAGAATGCTATTGTATGCTGTAGCGTTACTAGAACTAAGGGGCCTAGCCTGATACCATTCAATTGACTCCATTCCAGCCATTATTATGAGCCGTCCTCCCTGCAGCAGCCTCCACTGATATAGTTACAGTGAGGAGAACAAGTATTTGATACACTGCTGATTTTGCAGGTTTTCCCACTTACAAAGCATGTAGAAGTCTGTAATTTTTATCATAGGTACTCTTCAACTGTGAGTGACAGAATCTAAAACAAAAATCCAGAAAATAACATTGTATGATTTTTAAGTAATTAATTTGCATTTTATTGCATGACATAAGTATTTGATACATCAGAAAAGCAGAACTTAATATTTGGTACAGAAACCTTTGTTGGCAATTACAGAGATCATATGTTTCCAGTAGTTCTTGACCAGGTTTGCACACACTGCAGGAGGGATTTTGGCCCACTCCTCCATAGAGACCTTCTCCAGATCCTTCAGGTTTCGGGGCTGTCGCTGGGCAATACAGACTTTCAGCTCCCTCCAAAGATTTTCTATTGGGTTCAGGTCTGGAGACTGGCTAGGCCACTCCAGGACCTTGTGATGCTTCTTACGGAGCCACTCCTTAGTTGCCCTGGCTGTGTGTTTCGGGTCGTTGTCATGCTGGAAGACCCAGCCACGACCCATCTTCAATGCTCTTACTGAGGGAAGGAGGTTGTTGGCCAAGATCTCGCGACACATGGCCCCATCCATCCTCCCCTCAATACGGTGCAGTCGTCCTGTCCCCTTTGCAGAAAAGCATCCCCAAAGAATGATGTTTCCACCTCCATGCTTCACGGTTGGGATGGTGTTCTTGGGGTTGTACTTGACAGAACGACAGATATATGGGACCCAAAAGCGGACACGGAGGCAGAGATATGATCGACTGTTTAATAGTGGATATGGGGCAAGACAGGCTCGTAGTAAATGACAGGCAGTGTTCGTAACGGGGAATCAGAATGGCAGTCGTCCAATAAGGGGAGTCAGGCTCGTAGTCGTAGTTCAGGCAGAGTTCGGTACCGGGAATCAGAAGGATGGCAGTACAGAGGAGTAGACAGTCTCGTAATCCGTAATGCAGGCAGGGTTCGTTTGGCAGCAGATCAGATGGTCGAAGGCACATGAGGGGGCTAGACAGGAACGTAATCCAACAGGCAGGTAGCGGTCCAAATACCGGGAAACAGACTGGCAGAGTTAGTAGTACGAGATAGAGTGCTGGAAACGACTGACTAGGCAAGACGATCTGGCAAAACCCTAACCGAACCCAAGGGACTAAATACCCAAACTGATTGACGAAGGAGATAGGGTGCACCTGGTGTGGGGAGGGGACAAACACAGACAGGTGAAACAAATCAGGACATGACAGTACCCCTCCTCCTACGGGCGCCACCTGGCGACCGACCCGGGTGCATACCTGGCTGACCGGGATGCCGTCGATGAAAGTCGGCGATGAGCTCTGGGTCGAGGATGTCCCTGGTAGAGACCCAAGACCGCTCCTCTGGCCCGTAGCCCTCCCAGTCAACCAGGTACTGGAAACCCCGGCCCCGGGGACGGACTCTCAGGAGGCGACGCACCGTCCAGGCAGGTTGATTGTCAATAACCCGAGGAGGAGGAGCAGGCCTAGGAACAGGAGACAAAGGACAATGAGAGACAGGTTTTACACGGGACACATGAAAGGTGGGATTAATGCGGAGGGACCGGGGCAATATGAGGCGTATGGCTGAACGGTTGATAATCCGGGAGATCTGATAGGGACCGATGTAACGGGATGAGAGCTTGCGACTCTCCACCCGAAGGGGCAGATCTCGGGTGGACAGCCACACCCTCTGGCCCACACGATAGTGGGGAGCCGGGGTCCTGCGACGGTCAGCCTGCCGCCGATACCTGGCATTGGTGCGTAGTAGAACCGCCCGGGCCTTTCTCCATGTCCGACGGCAGCGCCTTACAAACAACTGGGCCGACGGAACACCAACCTCCTCCTCCTGCTCTGGAAACAGCGGAGGCTGGTAGCCCAAGGAGCATTCGAAGGGGGAAAGCCCAGTAGCGGAGGAAGGCAGGGTGTTGCGGGCATATTCCACCCAAACAAGTTGCTGGCTCCAGGTGGTGGGATTGTCTGAAACCAGGCAACGTAACGCCGTCTCTAGGTCTTGATTGGCCCGCTCTGATTGACCGTTAGACTCTGGGTGGAATCCTGAGGACAGGCTGATAGAGGATCCAATGAGGGTGCAGAAAGCCCTCCAGAACTGGGAGGTGAACTGAGGCCCCCGGTCGGAGACAATGTCAGTGGGTAGTCCGTGGATTCGGAAAACGTGCTGCACCATCAATTGGGCCGTCTCCTTGGCCGATGGCAACTTAGGCAGGGGAATAAAGTGTGCCGCCTTCGAAAACCGGTCTACAACGGTGAGGATGGCGGTATTGCCGTCGGATAGTGGCAGACCTGTGACAAAGTCCAGGGAGAGATGCGACCATGGACGATGAGGGACAGGGAGAGGCTGCAGGAGACCGGCTGGGGCCTGGCGGGACGTCTTGCTTCGGTTGCATACCGTACAGGCCGAGACAAAAGAGGGAACATCCACCCCCATGGTGGGCCACCAAAATCGTCGCCGTATAAATGCCAAGGTCCGACGAGCGCCGGGGTGGCAGGTCAGTCTCGACGAATGGCCCCATTCCAGGACTTTGGACCGAACAGGTTCAGGTACGAATAAGCAACCCGGCGGACCCCCTCCTGGGTCAGGGCTCAACTGCTGCGCATTACGAACCGCCTCTTCAACGCCCCAGACCAAGGACGTAGCCAGACAAGAGACCGGAAGAATGCGTTCATCTCCTTGGACCGCAGCAGTAGGACTGAACACCCGGGAGAGGGCATCAGGTTTCGTATTCTTTGAGCCGGGCCGATAAGACAGGGTGAAATCAAATCGGGTAAAGAACAGAGCCCACCTGGCTTGTCGGGCGTTGAGTCTCCTGGCTGAGCGTAGGTACTCCAGATTTTTGTGGTCTGTCCACACAATAAATGGTTGTTCCGCCCCCTCCAGCCAATGTCTCCACTCCTCCAATGCTGTCTTGACCGCCAGCAGTTCCCTGTTGCCGACGTCATAATTTACCTCAGCAGGAGTCAGACGACGGGAGAGGAATGCACACGGATGCAGCTTCTGATCGTTGTCCGACCTTTGCGACAACACAGCCCCCACGCCGATATTGGAGGCATCCACCTCCACTACAAATTGCCGGGCTGGGTCTGGGTGAATCAAAATGGGGGCTGAAGTGAAGCGCTGTTTGAGGGCAGTGAATGCTTGGGCTGCTTGGGGTGACCACACAAATCTCACTTTAGTTGAGGTCAGAGCAGTGAGGGGGGCTGCCAAAATGCTGTAATTCCGAATGAATCGTCGGTAAAAATTGGCAAATCCCAGGAAGCGTTGCAGATCCAGCCGTGAAGAAGGCTGTGGCCAATCAGTGACGGCTTGGATCTTGCCAGGATCCATCCGGATGCTACCCGCGGCCACTATGTAACCCAGGAAAGGAATGACCGAGCGATGGAACTCACACTTCTCTGCTTTTACAAACAGCTGATTCTCTAATAATCGCTGGAGGACCTGACGTACGTGTGCTGTGTGTTCCTGAGCCGAGTGGGAAAAAATCAAAATGTCATCCAGATACACGAAAACAAAACGATTAATCATGTCCCGGAGCACATCGTTTACCAGAGCCTGGAAGACAGCGGGGGCGTTAGTCAACCCAAATGGCATCACCAGATATTCATAGTGTCCACTAGCAGTGTTAAACGCAGTCTTCCATTCATCACCTTCTCTTATCCGTACCAAGTGGTACGCGTTTCGGAGGTCCAGTTTTGAGAAGATTGTGGCTCCCTGGAGCAATTCAAAAGCGGAGGCCAGCAGAGGGAGTGGATATCGGTTCTTCACCGTGATGTCATTAAGACCCCGGTAATCAATGCATGGGCGAAGAGTCTTATCCTTTTTGGTTACGAAGAAAAACCCTGCGCCAGCAGAAGAGGAAGATGGCCGAATAATCCCAGCCCTGAGGGAGGTCTCCACATAATCTGCCATGGCCTTAGTTTCCGGACCGGACAAGGAATACAGACGTCCACGGGGGGGGTGATGTGCCTGGATGGAGGTCTATGGCACAGTCGTATGGCCGATGAGGTGGTAGCGAGGTAGCCCGAGACTTATTGAAGACCTCCCTTAGATCCCAGTATTCGGGGGGAACAGATGACAAGTCGATGTCCTCCGTGGCCTGTGAAACCTGTCTTGTAAGATCATGAGGTGCAGCCTTCAGACAATGAGCAAGGCAAAAAGGGCTCCAGTTAGTAACAGAACCGGTAGTCCAATCTATGTGAGGGTTGTGTTTAACAAGCCATGAATGGCCTAACACAATTGGAGCATTAGGGGAATGTAGGGGCAGGAACTGGATCTCCTCCCTGTGGTTGCCAGACAGAATCAGAGTAACGGGCATCGATATCTGTGACACCCGCCCAATAGAACGACCGTCCAGAGCTGTGGCCTCGATGGGTGTGCTTAAAGGGCGTGAGGGAATGCCTAATTTGACCAGAAGGGAATTATCAATAAAACAATCGTCAGCACCTGAATCCATAAGGACATTTACTCTAAGGGTTTGGGAATCCCAAATAATTGTGGCAGGAAAAGGAAAACGAACCGGGGGTACCCACGGGGTTTTGGTTTGACTCACCCGTATTCCTGCAGTTACGAATGAGCCCGCCCTTTTTGAAGAACAACCGGCTGCATAATGTCCCTTCTTTCCACAGTAGAGGCAGCTGCGACTGTCTATCCTGCGTTGACGTTCCTCGGCCGTCAGTTGTGTCCTTCCTATTTGCATGGGTTCAGATGTCAGGACTTCGGACTCACTCGAAGGTTCTCGGAAGTATTCGGGTGGTGCCGTTACTCCCGGTGACGCTCTGCTACCCAATCCGCCGAAATGCGGAAGTGCCTGGGCAGGACGACGATTTTCTCTCTCCCGGTTACGTTCCTGAAGCCTACTGCCAATTCGCATGGCAATGGCGATGAGGCTGTCTAAACTGGGAGGCACCTCTCGGGCGGCGAGTTCATCCTTGATGGGATCACATAATCCGTCGTAGAAGGCATCGAGCAGAGCCTCGGAATTCCATGAGCACTCCGCTGCCAGGGTACGGAATTTGATGGAGTAATCCGACACGCTGCTAGTCCCCTGTTTTAGATGTAGCAGCTGACGTGCCGCTTCTCTTCCGGATACTGGAGCATCAAAAACTTTTTTTACCTCCGCAGTAAACGCTGCCAGGCTGTAACAGACGGGAAGTTGCTGGTCCCAAATCGGTGTAGCCCAGGCCAGGGCTCGCCCCGTCATCATGGTTATCATATAGGCGACCCGTGACTTTTCTGTGGGGAAAGAGGATGGCTGCAGCTCGAAGATACGCGAGCACTGGGACAAGAAAGGACGACAATAACTAGAATCACCAGAGAACCGTTCGGGAGCAGGTAAGTGCGGCTCTCTTAGGGATACCGGGGAAGGTGTTGGGTTGCTGGGTATAGGTGGGACAGGAGACGGGGGGGAAGCGCTCTGTGCCGGTAGTGCCAGTGTTAACCTCTCCAAGTGTTTGAGCAGGCATTCGGTGGCTCGCTGCTGGTTCTCTCTCTGCTCGCTGAGTTCCTCTGCTATTGAACGTAGCACCTCCTCGTGCCGACCCACAACAACCCCTTGGTGGGCTATTGCGTTCTGTAGATGGGCCAACTCCGCTGGGTCCGTCATGGCCAGATCGTTCTGACAGAACGACAGATATATGGGACCCAAAAGCGGACACGGAGGCAGAGATATGATCGACTGTTTAATAGTGGATATGGGGCAAGACAGGCTCGTAGTAAATGACAGGCAGTGTTCGTAACGGGGAATCAGAATGGCAGTCGTCCAATAAGGGGAGTCAGGCTCGTAGTCGTAGTTCAGGCAGAGTTCGGTACCGGGAATCAGAAGGATGGCAGTACAGAGGAGTAGACAGTCTCGTAATCCGTAATGCAGGCAGGGTTCGTTTGGCAGCAGATCAGATGGTCGAAGGCACATGAGGGGGCTAGACAGGAACGTAATCCAACAGGCAGGTAGCGGTCCAAATACCGGGAAACAGACTGGCAGAGTTAGTAGTACGAGATAGAGTGCTGGAAACGACTGACTAGGCAAGACGATCTGGCAAAACCCTAACCGAACCCAAGGGACTAAATACCCAAACTGATTGACGAAGGAGATAGGGTGCACCTGGTGTGGGGAGGGGACAAACACAGACAGGTGAAACAAATCAGGACATGACAGTACTCGTCCTTCTTCTTCCTCCAAACACGGCGAGTGGAGTTTAGACCAAAAAGCTCTATTTTTGTCTCATCAGACCACATGACGGCGTAGTGTGTTACTAATGGTTTTCTTTGAGACTGTGGTCCCAGCTCTCTTCAGGTCATTGACCAGGTCCTGCCGTGTAGTTCTGGGCTGATCCCTCACCTTCCTCATGATCATTGATGCCCCACGAGGTGAGATCTTGCATGGTGCCCCAGGCCGAGGGAGATTGACCGTCATCTTGAACTTCTTCCATTTTCGAATAATTGCGCCAACAGTTGTTGCCTTCTCACCAAGCTGCTTGCCTATTGTCCTGTAGCCCATCCCAGCCTTGTGCGGGTCTACAATTTTATCCCTGATGTCCTTACACAGCTCTCTGGTCTTGGCCATTGTGGAGAGGTTGGAGTCTGTTTGATTGAGTGTGTGGACAGGTGTCTTTTATACAGGTAACGAGTTCAAACAGGTGCAGTTAATACAGGTAATGAGTGGAGAACAGGAGGTCTTCTTAAAGAAAAACTAACAGGTCTGTGAGAGCCGGAATTCTTACTGGTTGGTAGGTGATCAAATACTTATGTCATGCAATAAAATGCAAATTAATTATTTAAAAATCATACAATGTGATTTTCAGGATTTTTGTTTTAGATTCTGTCACTCACAGTTGAAGAGTACCTATGATAAAAATTACAGACCTCTACATGCTTTGTAAGTAGGGAAACCTGCAAAATCGGCAGTGTATCAAATACTTGTTCTCCCCACTGTATATGTCTGTCAAACACTCAGAACAAAGAGAGCAGTGCAGGGACTTTACAGTCTGCCTCTTCAAGTCCCCCTTTCGAGACAAGTGGCAGGCAGAACCTCCAACCAACACTGCAACCACCTCTTCTATCTTCCACACACCAGAACTAATTATTTTAGTCTAAGATTGCCATGTGAGTGTACAAAAAAAAAATCGGAAAATATATTAATGACACAACTGTACCAAAATAATATCCAAGTTTATATAAAAGTCTTAAATATTGCCAGGTTTGTTTTCACAACTGTTTCATATGGTGTTCATTACTGTAAGTTGTAAGGTATCCTTTGAAGGTATTTATTAGCTCGACATTAACTGTTGTATCCTAGGACCTACAATAGATACATATACAGTATATTCAACCACAAGGGTGTACTAATGCACTATGCGAGAGATTTTTTAAAACCATAGAGGACTACTGAAATTATATTATTTAATTTTGGATAAGGGAAGTGCACGTTAACATAAACCATGACAGACATACAAGCCAGTGTATGAATCAAACTGATTTGCATATGAATGGAGTGGATATTAGTAAGTAACGTTAATGTTACAAGCAGATGCCACGTTCTCTTTGCTATTTCCGACGCTAATAGTTTATGGAATCCCATTGTGACGTAGAGGGGACGTTATTTGGCCTGACAGGCCGTCGGTGCGCTGATCTAGGATCTGTCCATATGATCTTGTTCATAGAAATCCAAAAAGAAAAACCGATCCTAGATCAGCAGTCCTACTCTGAGACGCCCTGGCCTAATTTAGATAGATAGATAGATAGATAGATAGATACTTTTTTGATCCCCCGGGGGGGATTTCTTTGTCAAGCAGCTACAACAAAACACAGGGCAGGTGTAAAATGCCACAACGAAAGTACACAAAAGACAGATACACGGTACATGATACATAGAGTGGCAGTATGAAAAAGTATAGAAAGACAAGATATCTGGAGTGCAAAAAAATAATCAAATAAAAGCTATAAAAAAGACATAGCATAGTATGGGTGGTTGGCTGAATATGTACACTATATATTGGTGGATGTTGGATGGTTAACTATACTATACAGGTCGATGGCAGAGAAATACTTCAGTAGCTAAAAATGCGTATGATATGAGTGAGGGTAATAATAGTTTACTTAATAGACAGACTGGCTAAATGAACAGGTAAGTGAAAATTTTGCATGGTTAAATTAGCTGTACAGTTAGGTATACAGTTATATTTACAGATAAGTGAATACTTGCATGGTTACACAAACTGTACAGGTAAATGACAGGAAGAGATACTTCAATAGCTAAATGTGTGTATGATATAATTTGGGGTACTAATAGTAATTCCCTTAAAATACAGTCCTTAGTGTGCAGGGTTTAATTACAGACAACTGCACGTATTGCACATTCGATATACTAAAAGCAATGAGAAAAGGTGCAACTGACAGGATACTAATATGCATTCCTGAGTGAATGCCTACGTAAGTGTGGCACTATTTAAGTAGACCTATTCGTAAAATATTCATGCATATTATCGCACAATTTACAAGCATAGGCCTAATACTGGTCTGTTTGTAGGATATACAGTGCATTCGGAAAGTATTCAGACCCCTTGACTTTTTACACATTTTGTTACGTTACAGCTTTATTCAAAAATGGATTAAATAGTTCCCCCCCAATAAGAATTTGTTCTTAACTTCCTTGCCTAGTTAAATAAAGGTTAAATAAATAAAATAAAATACCTAGGAGACTAGTCAGCAAGAACAGCTTTTGTCCACTAGATGGCTCTGTTGTCCATCAGTAAAACCAAGCCTATTCTCATGGAAGTACTGAGCAGTGTTCAATATGCTGTGATCAGGTTTGGTGCAAATGTCCTGCGGTGGATTAGAAACAGAAGCCATGAGATGTTCATTGTAACAGTTTGCTCAAGTTTTATTCACAGAAATATAAAGTTATGTCAAGTACATCACTTAGTACAAAATTGCACAGACTCTTCAAAACTCAGCCAGACAACAAAAAATGAACACTAAATGTTGGGAAATAAAGAAAAGAAGAAACCACTCTGGCTCTAGCCTCTGATATGTGAACAGTTCTGGTGTGACATCAATAAGACTTGATAGGAAAATGTCATTTACAACAGCTGAGGAATAAATACTCTTCAAAAATAGAATTTAAATTGGCAGTTACCATGAACTGCCCCCTGCATTCCCCCTCCTGTCGGTCTCTGTTTAGGGCAACGGCCGTTGTCACCAGATGGCCATACAGGAGAGGATGGAAGTAGAGCATTTAATATAGCATTCTAATTAGAAATGCTATATTAATACTAACCTGTTGCCGATTCTGTCCTAGCATGGTCATCTAGGGACTACCGCCAGACCACCTGTACAGTTCTATGTCCTTAACCTAGGCTACTCTCCCCTAGAGTTCCCCATGCAGCGCTGCCAGTACGTAGCACCAAGTCCCCCAAACTATGGTCATCAAGTCCCCCAAACTATGGTCATCAAGTCCCCCAAACTATGGTCATCAAGTCCCCCAAACTATGGTCATCAAGTCCCCCAATCTATGGTCATCAAGTCCCCCAAACTATGGTCATCAAGTCCCCCAAACTATGGTCATCAAGTCCCCCAATCTATGGTCATCAAGTCCCCCAAACTATGGTCATCAAGTCCCCCAAACTATGGTCATCAAGTCCCCCAAACTATGGTCATCAAGTCCCCCAATCTATGGTCATCAAGTCCCCCAATCTATGGTCATCAAGTCCCCCAAACTATGGTCATCAAGTCCCCCAATCTATGGTCATCAAGTCCCCCAATCTATGGTCATCAAGTCCCCCAATCTATGGTCATCAAGTCCCCCAATCTATGGTCATCAAGTCCCCCAAACTATGGTCATCAAGTCCCCCAAACTATGGTCATCAAGTCCCCCAATCTATGGTAATCAATTCTCCCAATCTACGGTTATTAAGTACCCCAAACTATGGTCAATTCCACAATCAAAGTTCTTTAGAACATTCCAAACCAATTTTAAAATGAGTCAAGTCTTCAGCTGTCTGTCCTTAATGATATATTACCTTGTAGAGAAAACCATCACACAAAGGGGCGGTCCAGGACCAGGTTAAGGAAACATTAGTGTAGCACATCAAACATCAGGCTTCAGGCTGTACATCACACCAGAGGTTAGTCAAACCCATAGAGGTCAGCCAGAACACCCCCACCTCAGGTTCTGTTGTTTTCATATTGTAGTTTATACCTTCAACTGCCATAGCTGATCATATCAGTATCGCATGGCTTTCAACCATGTGTCTTGTAGGCGCTTGACATCATATAGCACTTTTGTGTCTACATGTTAAATACCCCACTTACAGTTTATTATGGATTGTCCCCATCAACACCGTCCATAGATACGTGAAAACTAAACATGTTGAATATTATGCATTGAATTTGACTGAATCGATGTGAAAATGTTGCCGGCTGCACCATGTTGATATGTGAGTGGGAACGCTGAGCTGTGTTCTGATAGTTGGAGATGTGGATCATGTTTTCAGGGTTGGGGGTCAATTCCATAGAAATTACAGTCAATTCAGGAAGTACACTGAACTTTGAATTTCAAGAGGACAATTTGGAATTTGGTTTACTTTCTGAACTGACCCAAACCCTGCATGTTTTATCACTCTGACCTCTG